>JAUCBJ010002756.1:0-107313 GCA_032718475.1 Nemertoderma westbladi | reverse complement strand
GCTGAAGTTCGTACATTATTATTAGTCTAGCATTTACCCATTTAGCTGAAGTTCTTACATTATTATTAGTCTAGCATTTACCCATTTAGCTGAAGTTCTTACATTATTATTAGTCTAGCATTTACCCATTTAGCTGAAGTTCGTACATTATTATTAGTCTAGCATTTACCCATTTAGCTGAAGTTCTTACATTATTATTACTCTAGCATTTACCCATTTAGCTGAAGTTCGTACATTATTATTAGTCTAGCATTTACCCATTTAGCTGAAGTTCTTACATTATTATTACTCTAGCATTTACCCATTTAGCTGAAGTTCATACATTATTATTAGTCTAGCATTTACCCATTTAGCTGAAGTTCTTACATTATTATTACTCTAGCATTTACCCATTTAGCTGAAGTCGTACATTATTATTAGTCTAGCATTTACCCATTTAGCTGAAGTTCATACATTATTATTAGTCTAGCATTTACCCATTTAGCTGAAGTTCGTACATTATTATTAGTCTAGCATTTACCCATTTAGCTGAAGTTCGTACATTATTATTAGTCTAGCATTTACCCATTTAGCTGAAGTTCTTACATTATTATTACTCTAGCATTTACCCATTTAGCTGAAGTTCGTACATTATTATTAGTCTAGCATTTACCCATTTAGCTGAAGTTCGTCTTTTTTCAATAAAATGCATCGCTGTTACTATAGCGACTATTCAGTTGACATAACAAAGAGTTAGGATAGTTATTTATAGTTTATAAACGAAGCTCACAAAACTTCATACAGTAGATTTATTTTATTTTGTTCCCAAGTGAATCAATAATTATTATTATTATGTTTTATGCTACGGAAATTATATGAAATAAAAATTTAAAAATATGTTTCGATGATAAGTTGTTTGGTAGAACATCTTTATTTTAGAGAAAAAATCTACCGGTACATTATATCATTGACATTTATTTTTTTTTTATAATCTAATATTTTTTTTATGTTCTAATAGGTAATTAAGAGCTAAAGAACAACCAATCTCAATGGACCAATATCAACAGGTTCGTTATAATCGTTATAATTTCGATACTTTCTGCTTCCAGAGTTCCTACAGTTTAGTCGATATAGATTTCGATACTTTCTCCTTCCAGAGTTCCTACAGTTTAGTCGATATAGATTTCGATACTTTCTGCTTCCAGGGTTCCTACAGTTTAGTCTATATAGATTTCGATACTTTCTGCTTCCTTGAGTTCCTACAGTTTAGTCGATATAGATTTCGATACTTTCTCCTTCCAGAGTTCCTACAGTTTAGTCGATATAGATTTTGATACTCTGCTTCCTTGAGTTCCTACAGTTTAGTCTATATAGATTTCGATACTTTCTGCTTCTAGAGTTCCTACAGTTTAGTCGATATAGATTTCGATACTTTCTCCTTCCAGAGTTCCTACAGTTTAGTCGATATAGATTTTGATACTCTGCTTCCTTGAGTTCCTACAGTTTAGTCTATATAGATTTCGATACTTTCTGCTTTTTTGAGTTCCTACAGTTTAGTCGATATAGATTTCGATACTTTCTGCTTCCTTGAGTTCCTTCAGTTTAGTCGATATAGATTTCGATACTTCCTCCTTCCAGAGTTCCTACAGTTTAGTCGATATAGATTTCGATACTTTCTCCTTCCTTGAGTTCATACAGTTTAGTCGATATAGATTTTGATACTCTGCTTCCTTGAGTTCCTACAGTTTAGTCTATATAGATTTCGATACTTTCTGCTTTTTTGAGTTCCTACAGTTTAGTCGATATAGATTTCGATACTTTCTCCTTCCAGAGTTCCTACAGTTTAGTCGATATAGATTTCGATACTTTCTGCTGCCTTGAGTTCCTACAGTTTAGTCTATATAGATTTCGATACTTTCTGCTTCCAGAGTTCCTACAGTTTAGTCGATATAGATTTCGATACTTTCTGCTTTTTTGAGTTCCTACAGTTTAGTCGATATAGATTTCGATACTTTCTGCTTCCAGAGTTCCTACAGTTTAGTCGATATAGATTTCGATACTTTCTCCTTCCAGAGTTCCTACAGTTTAGTCGATATAGATTTCGATACTTTCTCCTTCCAGAGTTCCTACAGTTTAGTCGATATAGATTTCGATACTTTCTGCTTCCAGAGTTCCTACAGTTTAGTCGATATAGATTTCGATACTTTCTCCTTCCAGAGTTCCTACAGTTTTGTCGATATAGATTTTGATACTTTCTGCTTCCAGAGTTCCTACAGTTTAGTCAATATAGATTTCGATACTTTCTCCTTCCAGAGTTCCTACAGTTTAGTCGATATAGATTTCGATACTTTCTGCTTCCAGAGTTCCTACAGTTTAGTCGATATAGATTTCGATACTTTCTCCTTCCAGAGTTCCTACAGTTTAGTCGATATATATTTCGATACTTTCTGCTTCCTTGAGTTCCTTCAGTTTAGTCGATATAGATTTCGATACTTTCTCCTTCCAGAGTTCCTACAGTTTAGTCGATATAGATTTCGATACTTTCTCCTTCCAGAGTTCCTACAGTTTAGTCGATATAGATTTCGATACTTTCTGCTTCCAGAGTTCCTACAGTTTAGTCGATATAGATTTCGATACTTTCTCCTTCCAGAGTTCCTACAGTTTAGTCGATATAGATTTCGATACTTTCTCCTTCCAGATTTCCTACAGTTTAGTCGATATAGATTTCGATACTTTCTGCTTCCAGAGTTCCTACAGTTTAGTCGATATAGATTTCGATACTTTCTCCTTCCAGAGTTCCTACAGTTTAGTCGATATAGATTTCGATACTTTCTCCTTCCAGAGTTCCTACAGTTTAGTCGATATAGATTTCGATACTTTCTCCTTCCAGATTTCCTACAGTTTAGTCGATATAGATTTCGATACTTTCTGCTTCCAGAGTTCCTACAGTTTAGTCGATATAGATTTCGATACTTTCTGCTTCCAGAGTTCCTACAGTTTAGTCGAAATAGATTTCGATACTTTCTCCTTCCAGAGTTCCTACAGTTTAGTCGATATAGATTTCGATACTTTCTGCTTCCAAGGTTCCTACAGTTTAGTCAATATAGATTTCGATACTTTCTGCTTCCAGTGTTCCTACAGTTTAGTCGATATAGATTTTGATACTTTCTCCTTCCAGAGTTCCTACAGTTTAGTCTATATAGATTTCGATACTTTCTGCTTCCAGAGTTCCTACAGTTTAGTCGATATAGATTTCGATACTTTCTGCTTCCAGAGTTCCTACAGTTTAGTCGATATAGATTTCGATACTTTCTGCTTCCTTGAGTTCCTACAGTTTAGTCGATATAGATTTCTATACTTTCTCCTTCCAGAGTTCCTACAATTTAGTCGATATAGATTTCGATACTTTCTCCTTCCAGAGTTCCTACAGTTTAGTCAATATAGATTTCGATACTTTCTCCTTCCAGAGTTCCTACAGTTTATTCGATATAGATTTCGATACTTTCTGCTTCCTTGAGTTCCTACAGTTTAGTCTATATAGATTTCGATACTTTCTCCTTCCAGAGTTCCTACAGTTTAGTCGATATAGATTTCGATACTTTCTGCTTCCAGAGTTCCTACAGTTTAGTCGATATAGATTTCGATACTTTCTGCTTCCTTGAGTTCCTACAGTTTAGTCTATATAGATTTCGGTACTTTCTGCTTCCTTGAGTTCCTACAGTTTAGTCGATATAGATTTCGGTACTTTCTGCTTCCTTGAGTTCCTACAGTTTAATCAATATAGATTTCGATACTTTCTGTTTCCTTGAGTTCCTACAGTTTAGTCGATATAGATTTCGATACTTTCTGTTTCCTTGAGTTCCTACAGTTTAGTCGATATAGATTTCGATACTTTCTGTTTCCTTGAGTTCCTACAGTTTAGTCGATATAGATTTAGATACTTTCTGCTTCCTTGAGTTCCTAAAGTTTAGTCGATATAGATTTCGATACTTTCTCCTTCCAGAGTTCCTACAGTTTAGTCAATATAGATTTCGATACTTTCTGCTTCCTTGAGTTCCTACAGTTTAGTCGATATAGATTTCGATACTTTCTGTTTCCTTGAGTTCCTACAGTTTAGTCTATATAGATTTCGATACTTTCTCCTTCCAGAGTTCCTACAGTTTAGTCGATATAGATTTCGATACTTTCTCCTTCCAGAGTTCCTACAGTTTAGTCGATATAGATTTCGATACTTTCTCCTTCCAGAGTTCCTACAGTTTAGTCAATATAGATTTCGATACTTTCTGTTTCCAGAGTTCCTACAGTTTAGTCGATATAGATTTCGATACTTTCTGCTTTTTTGAGTTCCTACAGTTTAGTCGATATAGATTTCGATACTTTCTGTTTCCTTGAGTTCCTACAGTTTAGTCTATATAGATTTCGATACTTTCTCCTTCCAGAGTTCCTACAGTTTAGTCGATATAGATTTCGATACTTTCTCCTTCCTTGAGTTCCTACAGTTTAGTCGATATAGATTTTGATACTCTGCTTCCTTGAGTTCCTACAGTTTAGTCGATATAGATTTCGATACTTTCTGTTTCCAGAGTTCCTACAGTTTAGTCGATATAGATTTCGATACTTTCTGCTTTTTTGAGTTCCTACAGTTTAGTCGATATAGATTTCGATACTTTCTGTTTCCTTGAGTTCCTACAGTTTAGTCTATATAGATTTCGATACTTTCTCCTTCCAGAGTTCCTACAGTTTAGTCGATATAGATTTCGATACTTTCTCCTTCCTTGAGTTCCTACAGTTTAGTCGATATAGATTTTGATACTCTGCTTCCTTGAGTTCCTACAGTTTAGTCGATATAGATTTCGATACTTTCTCCTTCCAGAGTTCCTACAGTTTAGTCGATATAGATTTCGATACTTTCTCCTTCCTTGAGTTCCTACAGTTTAGTCGATATAGATTTTGATACTCTGCTTCCTTGAGTTCCTACAGTTTAGTCGATATAGATTTCGATACTTTATGCTTCCTTGAGTTCCTACAGTTTAGTCGATATAGATTTCGATACTTTCTCCTTCCTTGAGTTCCTACAGTTTAGTCGATATAGATTTTGATACTCTGCTTCCTTGAGTTCCTACAGTTTAGTCGATATAGATTTCGATACTTTCTCCTTCCAGAGTTCCTACAGTTTAGTCGATATAGATTTCTATACTTTCTCCTTCCAGAGTTCCTACAGTTTAGTCGATATAGATTTCGATACTTTCTGCTTCCTTGAGTTCCTACAGTTTAGTCGATATAGATTTCGATACTTTCTGCTTCCAGAGTTCCTACAGTTTAGTCGATATAGATTTCGATACTTTCTCCTTCCAGAGTTCCTACAGTTTAGTCGATATAGATTTCGATACTTTCTGCTTCCAGAGTTCCTACAGTTTAGTCGATATAGATTTCGATACTTTCTGCTTCCTTGAGTTCCTACAGTTTAGTCGATATAGATTTCGATACTTTCTGCTTTTTTGAGTTCCTACAGTTTAGTCGATATAGATTTCGATACTTTCTCCTTCCAGAGTTCCTACAGTTTAGTCGATATAGATTTCGATACTTTCTGCTTCCTTGAGTTCCTACAGTTTAGTCTATATAGATTTCGATACTTTCTGCTTTTTTGAGTTCCTACAGTTTAGTCGATATAGATTTCGATACTTTCTGCTTCCTTGAGTTCATACAGTTTAGTCGATATAGATTTCGATACTTTATGCTTCCAGAGTTCCTACAGTTTAGTCGATATAGATTTCGATACTTTCTGCTTCCAGTGTTCCTACAGTTTAGTCTATATAGATTTCGATACTTTCTGCTTCCTTGAGTTCCTACAGTTTAGTCGATATAGATTTTGATACTCTGCTTCCTTGAGTTCCTACAGTTTAGTCGATATAGATTTCGGTACTTTATGCTTCCTTGAGTTCCTACAGTTTAGTCGATATAGATTTCGATACTTTCTGCTTCCAGTGTTCCTACAGTTTAGTCTATATAGATTTCGATACTTTCTGCTTCCTTGAGTTCCTACAGTTTAGTCGATATAGATTTTGATACTCTGCTTCCTTGAGTTCCTACAGTTTAGTCGATATAGATTTCGATACTTTCTGCTTCCTTGAGTTCATACAGTTTAGTCGATATAGATTTCGATACTTTCTCCTTCCAGAGTTCCTACAGTTTAGTCTATATAGATTTCGATACTGTCTGCTTCCTTGAGTTCCTACAGATTAGTCTATATAGATTTCGATACTTTCTGCTTCCTTGAGTTCCTACAGTTTAGTCGATATAGATTTCGATACTTTCTGCTTCCTTGAGTTCCTACAGTTTAGTCGATATAGATTTTGATACTCTGCTTCCTTGAGTTCCTACAGTTTAGTCTATATAGATTTCGATACTTTCTGCTTTTTTGAGTTCCTACAGTTTAGTCGATATAGATTTCGATACTTTCTCCTTCCTTGAGTTCCTACAGTTTAGTCGATATAGATTTCGATACTTTATGCTTCCTTGAGTTCCTACAGTTTAGTCGATATAGATTTCGATACTTTCTCCTTCCAGAGTTCCTACAGTTTAGTCGATATAGATTTTGATACTTTCTGCTTCCAGTGTTCCTACAGTTTAGTCGATATAGATTTCGATACTTTATGCTTCCTTGAGTTCCTACAGTTTAGTCGATATAGATTTCGATACTTTCTCCTTCCAGAGTTCCTACAGTTTAGTCGATATAGATTTTGATACTTTCTCCTTCCAGAGTTCCTACAGTTTAGTCGATATAGATTTCGATACTTTATGCTTCCAGAGTTCCTACAGTTTAGTCGATATAGATTTCGATACTTTCTGCTTCCTTGAGTTCCTACAGTTTAGTCTATATAGATTTCGATACTTTCTGCTTCCTTGAGTTCCTACAGTTTAGTCGATATAGATTTTGATACTCTGCTTCCTTGAGTTCCTACAGTTTAGTCTATATAGATTTCGATACTTTCTGCTTTTTTGAGTTCCTACAGTTTAGTCGATATAGATTTCGATACTTTATGCTTCCAGAGTTCCTACAGTTTAGTCGATATAGATTTTGATACTTTCTGCTTCCAGAGTTCCTACAGTTTAGTCGATATAGATTTCGATACTTTCTGCTTCCTTGAGTTCCTACAGTTTAGTCGATATAGATTTTGATACTCTGCTTCCTTGAGTTCCTACAGTTTAGTCTATATAGATTTCGATACTTTCTGCTTCCTTGAGTTCCTACAGTTTAGTCGATATAGATTTTGATACTCTGCTTCCTTGAGTTCCTACAGTTTAGTCTATATAGATTTCGATACTTTCTGCTTTTTTGAGTTCCTACAGTTTAGTCGATATAGATTTCGATACTTTCTCCTTCCTTGAGTTCCTACAGTTTAGTCGATATAGATTTCGATACTTTATGCTTCCTTGAGTTCCTACAGTTTAGTCGATATAGATTTCGATACTTTCTCCTTCCTTGAGTTCCTACAGTTTAGTCGATATAGATTTCGATACTTTCTGCTTTTTTGAGTTCCTACAGTTTAGTCGATATAGATTTCGATACTTTCTGCTTTTTTGAGTTCCTACAGTTTAGTCGATATAGATTTCGATACTTTCTGCTTTTTTGAGTTCCTACAGTTTAGTCGATATAGATTTCGATACTTTCTGCTTTTTTGAGTTCCTACAGTTTAGTCGATATAGATTTTGATACTCTGCTTCCTTGAGTTCCTACAGTTTAGTCTATATAGATTTCGATACTTTCTGCTTCCTTGAGTTCCTACAGTTTAGTCGATATAGATTTCGATACTTTCTGCTTTTTTGAGTTCCTACAGTTTAGTCGATATAGATTTCGATACTTTCTGCTTTTTTGAGTTCCTACAGTTTAGTCGATATAGATTTCGATACTTTCTGCTTTTTTGAGTTCCTACAGTTTAGTCGATATAGATTTCGATACTTTCTGCTTTTTTGAGTTCCTACAGTTTAGTCGATATAGATTTCGATACTTTCTGCTTTTTTGAGTTCCTACAGTTTAGTCGATATAGATTTTGATACTCTGCTTCCTTGAGTTCCTACAGTTTAGTCTATATAGATTTCGATACTTTCTGCTTCCTTGAGTTCCTACAGTTTAGTCTATATAGATTTCGATACTTTCTGCTTCCTTGAGTTCCTACAGTTTAGTCGATATAGATTTCGATACTTTCTGCTTCCAGAGTTCCTACAGTTTAGTCGATATAGATTTCGATACTTTATGCTTCCAGAGTTCCTACAGTTTAGTCGATATAGATTTCGATACTTTCTGCTTCCTTGAGTTCCTACAGTTTAGTCGATATAGATTTTGATACTTTCTCCTTCCTTGAGTTCCTACAGTTTAGTCTATATAGATTTCGATACTTTCTGCTTTTTTGAGTTCCTACAGTTTAGTCGATATAGATTTCGATACTTTATGCTTCCAGAGTTCCTACAGTTTAGTCGATATAGATTTCGATACTTTATGCTTCCAGAGTTCCTACAGTTTAGTCGATATAGATTTCGATACTTTATGCTTCCAGAGTTCCTACAGTTTAGTCGATATAGATTTCGATACTTTATGCTTCCAGAGTTCCTACAGTTTAGTCGATATAGATTTCGATACTTTCTGCTTCCTTGAGTTCCTACAGTTTAGTCGATATAGATTTTGATACTCTGCTTCCTTGAGTTCCTACAGTTTAGTCTATATAGATTTCGATACTTTCTGCTTCCTTGAGTTCCTACAGTTTAGTCGATATAGATTTTGATACTCTGCTTCCTTGAGTTCCTACAGTTTAGTCTATATAGATTTCGATACTTTCTGCTTTTTTGAGTTCCTACAGTTTAGTCCATATAGATTTCGATACTTTCTCCTTCCTTGAGTTCCTACAGTTTAGTCGATATAGATTTCGATACTTTATGCTTCCTTGAGTTCCTACAGTTTAGTCGATATAGATTTCGATACTTTCTCCTTCCTTGAGTTCCTACAGTTTAGTCGATATAGATTTTGATACTCTGCTTCCTTGAGTTCCTACAGTTTAGTCGATATAGATTTCGATACTTTCTCCTTCCAGAGTTCCTACAGTTTAGTCGATATAGATTTCTATACTTTCTCCTTCCAGAGTTCCTACAGTTTAGTCGATATAGATTTTGATACTCTGCTTCCTTGAGTTCCTACAGTTTAGTCTATATAGATTTCGATACTTTCTGCTTTTTTGAGTTCCTACAGTTTAGTCGATATAGATTTCGATACTTTCTCCTTCCAGAGTTCCTACAGTTTAGTCGATATAGATTTCGATACTTTCTCCTTCCAGAGTTCCTACAGTTTAGTCGATATAGATTTTGATACTCTGCTTCCTTGAGTTCCTACAGTTTAGTCTATATAGATTTCGATACTTTCTGCTTTTTTGAGTTCCTACAGTTTAGTCGATATAGATTTCGATACTTTCTCCTTCCAGAGTTCCTACAGTTTAGTCAATATAGATTTCGATACTTTCTCCTTCCAGAGTTCCTACAGTTTAGTCGATATAGATTTCTATACTTTCTCCTTCCAGAGTTCCTACAGTTTAGTCTATATAGATTTCGATACTTTATGCTTCCAGAGTTCCTACAGTTTAGTCGATATAGATTTTGATACTTTCTCCTTCCTTGAGTTCCTACAGTTTAGTCTATATAGATTTCGATACTTTCTGCTTTTTTGAGTTCCTACAGTTTAGTCGATATAGATTTCGATACTTTATGCTTCCAGAGTTCCTACAGTTTAGTCGATATAGATTTCGATACTTTATGCTTCCAGAGTTCCTACAGTTTAGTCGATATAGATTTCGATACTTTATGCTTCCAGAGTTCCTACAGTTTAGTCGATATAGATTTCGATACTTTATGCTTCCAGAGTTCCTACAGTTTAGTCGATATAGATTTCGATACTTTCTGCTTCCTTGAGTTCCTACAGTTTAGTCGATATAGATTTTGATACTCTGCTTCCTTGAGTTCCTACAGTTTAGTCTATATAGATTTCGATACTTTCTGCTTCCTTGAGTTCCTACAGTTTAGTCGATATAGATTTTGATACTCTGCTTCCTTGAGTTCCTACAGTTTAGTCTATATAGATTTCGATACTTTCTGCTTTTTTGAGTTCCTACAGTTTAGTCCATATAGATTTCGATACTTTCTCCTTCCTTGAGTTCCTACAGTTTAGTCGATATAGATTTCGATACTTTATGCTTCCTTGAGTTCCTACAGTTTAGTCGATATAGATTTCGATACTTTCTCCTTCCTTGAGTTCCTACAGTTTAGTCGATATAGATTTTGATACTCTGCTTCCTTGAGTTCCTACAGTTTAGTCGATATAGATTTCGATACTTTCTCCTTCCAGAGTTCCTACAGTTTAGTCGATATAGATTTCTATACTTTCTCCTTCCAGAGTTCCTACAGTTTAGTCGATATAGATTTTGATACTCTGCTTCCTTGAGTTCCTACAGTTTAGTCTATATAGATTTCGATACTTTCTGCTTTTTTGAGTTCCTACAGTTTAGTCGATATAGATTTCGATACTTTCTCCTTCCAGAGTTCCTACAGTTTAGTCGATATAGATTTCGATACTTTCTCCTTCCAGAGTTCCTACAGTTTAGTCGATATAGATTTTGATACTCTGCTTCCTTGAGTTCCTACAGTTTAGTCTATATAGATTTCGATACTTTCTGCTTTTTTGAGTTCCTACAGTTTAGTCGATATAGATTTCGATACTTTCTCCTTCCAGAGTTCCTACAGTTTAGTCAATATAGATTTCGATACTTTCTCCTTCCAGAGTTCCTACAGTTTAGTCGATATAGATTTCTATACTTTCTCCTTCCAGAGTTCCTACAGTTTAGTCTATATAGATTTCGATACTTTATGCTTCCAGAGTTCCTACAGTTTAGTCGATATAGATTTTGATACTCTGCTTCCTTGAGTTCCTACAGTTTAGTCTATATAGATTTCGATACTTTCTGCTTCCTTGAGTTCCTACAGTTTAGTCGATATAGATTTTGATACTCTGCTTCCTTGAGTTCCTACAGTTTAGTCTATATAGATTTCGATACTTTCTGCTTTTTTGAGTTCCTACAGTTTAGTCGATATAGATTTCGATACTTTCTCCTTCCTTGAGTTCCTACAGTTTAGTCGATATAGATTTTGATACTCTGCTTCCTTGAGTTCCTACAGTTTAGTCTATATAGATTTCGATACTTTCTGCTTCCTTGAGTTCCTACAGTTTAGTCTAAAGAGATTTCGATACTTTCTGCTTTTTTGAGTTCCTACAGTTTAGTCGATATAGATTTTGATACTCTGCTTCCTTGAGTTCCTACAGTTTAGTCGATATAGATTTCGATACTTTATGCTTCCTTGAGTTCCTACAGTTTAGTCGATATAGATTTCGATACTTTCTCCTTCCTTGAGTTCCTACAGTTTAGTCGATATAGATTTTGATACTCTGCTTCCTTGAGTTCCTACAGTTTAGTCGATATAGATTTCGATACTTTCTCCTTCCAGAGTTCCTACAGTTTAGTCGATATAGATTTCTATACTTTCTCCTTCCAGAGTTCCTACAGTTTAGTCGATATAGATTTCGATACTTTCTGCTTCCTTGAGTTCCTACAGTTTAGTCGATATAGATTTCGATACTTTCTGCTTCCAGAGTTCCTACAGTTTAGTCGATATAGATTTCGATACTTTCTCCTTCCAGAGTTCCTACAGTTTAGTCGATATAGATTTCGATACTTTCTGCTTCCAGAGTTCCTACAGTTTAGTCGATATAGATTTCGATACGTTCTGCTTCCTTGAGTTCCTACAGTTTAGTCGATATAGATTTCGATACTTTCTGCTTTTTTGAGTTCCTACAGTTTAGTCGATATAGATTTCGATACTTTCTCCTTCCAGAGTTCCTACAGTTTAGTCGATATAGATTTCGATACTTTCTGCTTCCTTGAGTTCCTACAGTTTAGTCTATATAGATTTCGATACTTTCTGCTTTTTTGAGTTCCTACAGTTTAGTCGATATAGATTTCGATACTTTCTGCTTCCTTGAGTTCATACAGTTTAGTCGATATAGATTTCGATACTTTATGCTTCCAGAGTTCCTACAGTTTAGTCGATATAGATTTCGATACTTTCTGCTTCCAGTGTTCCTACAGTTTAGTCTATATAGATTTCGATACTTTCTGCTTCCTTGAGTTCCTACAGTTTAGTCGATATAGATTTTGATACTCTGCTTCCTTGAGTTCCTACAGTTTAGTCGATATAGATTTCGGTACTTTATGCTTCCTTGAGTTCCTACAGTTTAGTCGATATAGATTTCGATACTTTCTGCTTCCAGTGTTCCTACAGTTTAGTCTATATAGATTTCGATACTTTCTGCTTCCTTGAGTTCCTACAGTTTAGTCGATATAGATTTTGATACTCTGCTTCCTTGAGTTCCTACAGTTTAGTCGATATAGATTTCGATACTTTCTGCTTCCTTGAGTTCATACAGTTTAGTCGATATAGATTTCGATACTTTCTCCTTCCAGAGTTCCTACAGTTTAGTCTATATAGATTTCGATACTTTCTGCTTCCTTGAGTTCCTACAGATTAGTCTATATAGATTTCGATACTTTCTGCTTCCTTGAGTTCCTACAGTTTAGTCGATATAGATTTCGATACTTTCTGCTTCCTTGAGTTCCTACAGTTTAGTCGATATAGATTTTTATACTCTGCTTCCTTGAGTTCCTACAGTTTAGTCTATATAGATTTCGATACTTTCTGCTTTTTTGAGTTCCTACAGTTTAGTCGATATAGATTTCGATACTTTCTCCTTCCTTGAGTTCCTACAGTTTAGTCGATATAGATTTCGATACTTTATGCTTCCTTGAGTTCCTACAGTTTAGTCGATATAGATTTCGATACTTTCTCCTTCCAGAGTTCCTACAGTTTAGTCGATATAGATTTTGATACTTTCTGCTTCCAGTGTTCCTACAGTTTAGTCGATATAGATTTCGATACTTTATGCTTCCTTGAGTTCCTACAGTTTAGTCGATATAGATTTCGATACTTTCTCCTTCCAGAGTTCCTACAGTTTAGTCGATATAGATTTTGATACTTTCTCCTTCCAGAGTTCCTACAGTTTAGTCGATATAGATTTCGATACTTTATGCTTCCAGAGTTCCTACAGTTTAGTCGATATAGATTTCGATACTTTCTGCTTCCTTGAGTTCCTACAGTTTAGTCTATATAGATTTCGATACTTTCTGCTTCCTTGAGTTCCTACAGTTTAGTCGATATAGATTTTGATACTCTGCTTCCTTGAGTTCCTACAGTTTAGTCTATATAGATTTCGATACTTTCTGCTTTTTTGAGTTCCTACAGTTTAGTCGATATAGATTTCGATACTTTATGCTTCCAGAGTTCCTACAGTTTAGTCGATATAGATTTTGATACTTTCTGCTTCCAGAGTTCCTACAGTTTAGTCGATATAGATTTCGATACTTTCTGCTTCCTTGAGTTCCTACAGTTTAGTCGATATAGATTTTGATACTCTGCTTCCTTGAGTTCCTACAGTTTAGTCTATATAGATTTCGATACTTTCTGCTTCCTTGAGTTCCTACAGTTTAGTCTATATAGATTTCGATACTTTCTGCTTTTTTGAGTTCCTACAGTTTAGTCGATATAGATTTTGATACTCTGCTTCCTTGAGTTCCTACAGTTTAGTCGATATAGATTTCGATACTTTATGCTTCCTTGAGTTCCTACAGTTTAGTCGATATAGATTTCGATACTTTCTTCTTCCTTGAGTTCCTACAGTTTAGTCGATATAGATTTTGATACTCTGCTTCCTTGAGTTCCTACAGTTTAGTTGATATAGATTTCGATACTTTCTCCTTCCAGAGTTCCTACAGTTTAGTCGATATAGATTTCTATACTTTCTCCTTCCAGAGTTCCTACAGTTTAGTCGATATAGATTTCGATACTTTCTGCTTCCTTGAGTTCCTACAGTTTAGTCGATATAGATTTCGATACTTTCTGCTTCCAGAGTTCCTACAGTTTAGTCGATATAGATTTCGATACTTTCTCCTTCCAGAGTTCCTACAGTTTAGTCGATATAGATTTCGATACTTTCTGCTTCCAGAGTTCCTACAGTTTAGTCGATATAGATTTCGATACTTTCTGCTTCCTTGAGTTCCTACAGTTTAGTCGATATAGATTTCGATACTTTCTGCTTTTTTGAGTTCCTACAGTTTAGTCGATTTAGATTTCGATACTTTCTCCTTCCAGAGTTCCTACAGTTTAGTCGATATAGATTTCGATGCTTTCTGCTTCCTTGAGTTCCTACAGTTTAGTCTATATAGATTTCGATACTTTCTGCTTTTTTGAGTTCCTACAGTTTAGTCGATATAGATTTCGATACTTTCTGCTTCCTTGAGTTCATACAGTTTAGTCGATATAGATTTCGATACTTTATGCTTCCAGAGTTCCTACAGTTTAGTCGATATAGATTTCGATACTTTCTGCTTCCTTGAGTTCCTACAGTTTAGTCTATATAGATTTCGATACTTTCTGCTTCCAGAGTTCCTACAGTTTAGTCGATATAGATTTCGATACTTTCTGCTTCCAGTGTTCCTACAGTTTAGTCGATATAGATTTCGATACTTTCTGCTTCCAGTGTTCCTACAGTTTAGTCGATATAGATTTCGATACTTTCTGCTTCCTTGAGTTCATACAGTTTAGTCGATATAGATTTCGATACTTTATGCTTCCAGAGTTCCTACAGTTTAGTCGATATAGATTTCGATACTTTCTGCTTCCTTGAGTTCCTACAGTTTAGTCTATATAGATTTCGATACTTTCTGCTTCCAGAGTTCCTACAGTTTAGTCGATATAGATTTCGATACTTTCTGCTTCCTTGAGTTCCTACAGTTTAGTCTATATAGATTTCGATACTTTCTGCTTCCAGAGTTCCTACAGTTTAGTCGATATAGATTTCGATACTTTCTCCTTCCAGAGTTCCTACAGTTTAGTCGATATAGATTTCGATACTTTCTGCTTCCAGAGTTCCTACAGTTTAGTCTATATAGATTTCGATACTTTCTGCTTCCAGAGTTCCTACAGTTTAGTCGATATAGATTTCGATACTTTCTGCTTCCTTGAGTTCCTACAGTTTAGTCAATATAGATTTCGATACTTTCTCCTTCCAGAGTTCCTACAGTTTAGTCAATATAGATTTCGATACTTTCTGCTTCCTTGAGTTCCTACAGTTTAGTCGATATAGATTTCGATTCTTTCTGCTTCCAGAGTTCCTACAGTTTAGTCTATATAGATTTCGATACTTTCTGCTTTTTTGAGTTCCTACAGTTTAGTCGATATAGATTTCTATACTTTCTCCTTCCAGAGTTCCTACAGTTTAGTCGATATAGATTTTGATACTCTGCTTCCTTGAGTTCCTACAGTTTAGTCTATATAGATTTCGATACTTTCTGCTTTTTTGAGTTCCTACAGTTTAGTCGATATAGATTTCGATACTTTCTCCTTCCAGAGTTCCTACAGTTTAGTCAATATAGATTTCGATACTTTCTCCTTCCAGAGTTCCTACAGTTTAGTCGATATAGATTTCTATACTTTCTCCTTCCAGAGTTCCTACAGTTTAGTCTATATAGATTTCGATACTTTATGCTTCCAGAGTTCCTACAGTTTAGTCGATATAGATTTTGATACTCTGCTTCCTTGAGTTCCTACAGTTTAGTCGATATAGATTTCGATACTTTCTGCTTTTTTGAGTTCCTACAGTTTAGTCGATATAGATTTCGATACTTTCTCCTTCCTTGAGTTCCTACAGTTTAGTCGATATAGATTTTGATACTCTGCTTCCTTGAGTTCCTACAGTTTAGTCGATATAGATTTCGATACTTTCTCCTTCCTTGAGTTCCTACAGTTTAGTCGATATAGATTTCGATACTTTCTGCTTCCTTGAGTTCCTACAGTTTAGTCTATATAGATTTCGATACTTTCTGCTTTTTTGAGTTCCTAAAGTTTAGTCGATATAGATTTCGATACTTTCTCCTTCCTTGAGTTCCTACAGTTTAGTCGATATAGATTTTGATACTCTGCTTCCTTGAGATCCTACAGTTTAGTCTATATAGATTTCGATACTTTCTGCTTCCTTGAGTTCCTACAGTTTAGTCTATATAGATTTCGATACTTTCTGCTTTTTTGAGTTCCTACAGTTTAGTCGATATAGATTTTGATACTCTGCTTCCTTGAGTTCCTACAGTTTAGTCGATATAGATTTCGATACTTTATGCTTCCTTGAGTTCCTACAGTTTAGTCGATATAGATTTCGATACTTTCTTCTTCCTTGAGTTCCTACAGTTTAGTCGATATAGATTTTGATACTCTGCTTCCTTGAGTTCCTACAGTTTAGTCGATATAGATTTCGATACTTTCTCCTTCCAGAGTTCCTACAGTTTAGTCGATATAGATTTCTATACTTTCTCCTTCCAGAGTTCCTACAGTTTAGTCGATATAGATTTCGATACTTTCTGCTTCCTTGAGTTCCTACAGTTTAGTCGATATAGATTTCGATACTTTCTGCTTCCAGAGTTCCTACAGTTTAGTCGATATAGATTTCGATACTTTCTCCTTCCAGAGTTCCTACAGTTTAGTCGATATAGATTTCGATACTTTCTGCTTCCAGAGTTCCTACAGTTTAGTCGATATAGATTTCGATACTTTCTGCTTCCTTGAGTTCCTACAGTTTAGTCGATATAGATTTCGATACTTTCTGCTTTTTTGAGTTCCTACAGTTTAGTCGATATAGATTTCGATACTTTATGCTTCCAGAGTTCCTACAGTTTAGTCGATATAGATTTCGATACTTTATGCTTCCAGAGTTCCTACAGTTTAGTCGATATAGATTTCGATACTTTATGCTTCCAGAGTTCCTACAGTTAGTCGATATAGATTTCGATACTTTATGCTTCCAGAGTTCCTACAGTTTAGTCGATATAGATTTCGATACTTTCTGCTTCCTTGAATTCCTACAGTTTAGTCGATATAGATTTTGATACTCTGCTTCCTTGAGTTCCTACAGTTTAGTCTATATAGATTTCGATACTTTCTGCTTCCTTGAGTTCCTACAGTTTAGTCGATATAGATTTTGATACTCTGCTTCCTTGAGTTCCTACAGTTTAGTCTATATAGATTTCGATACTTTCTGCTTTTTTGAGTTCCTACAGTTTAGTCGATATAGATTTCGATACTTTCTCCTTCCTTGAGTTCCTACAGTTTAGTCGATATAGATTTCGATACTTTATGCTTCCTTGAGTTCCTACAGTTTAGTCGATATAGATTTCGATACTTTCTCCTTCCTTGAGTTCCTACAGTTTAGTCGATATAGATTTTGATACTCTGCTTCCTTGAGTTCCTACAGTTTAGTCGATATAGATTTCGATACTTTCTCCTTCCAGAGTTCCTACAGTTTAGTCGATATAGATTTCGATACTTTCTCCTTCCAGAGTTCCTACAGTTTAGTCGATATAGATTTTGATACTCTGCTTCCTTGAGTTCCTACAGTTTAGTCTATATAGATTTCGATACTTTCTGCTTTTTTGAGTTCCTACAGTTTAGTCGATATAGATTTCGATACTTTATGCTTCCTTGAGTTCCTACAGTTTAGTCGATATAGATTTCGATACTTTCTCCTTCCAGAGTTCCTACAGTTTAGTCAATATAGATTTCGATACTTTCTCCTTCCAGAGTTCCTACAGTTTAGTCGATATAGATTTCTATACTTTCTCCTTCCAGAGTTCCTACAGTTTAGTCTATATAGATTTCGATACTTTATGCTTCCAGAGTTCCTACAGTTTAGTCGATATAGATTTTGATACTCTGCTTCCTTGAGTTCCTACAGTTTAGTCTATATAGATTTCGATACTTTCTGCTTCCTTGAGTTCCTACAGTTTAGTCGATATAGATTTTGATACTCTGCTTCCTTGAGTTCCTACAGTTTAGTCTATATAGATTTCGATACTTTCTGCTTTTTTGAGTTCCTACAGTTTAGTCGATATAGATTTCGATACTTTCTCCTTCCTTGAGTTCCTACAGTTTAGTCGATATAGATTTTGATACTCTGCTTCCTTGAGTTCCTACAGTTTAGTCTATATAGATTTCGATACTTTCTGCTTCCTTGAGTTCCTACAGTTTAGTCTATATAGATTTCGATACTTTCTGCTTTTTTGAGTTCCTACAGTTTAGTCGATATAGATTTTGATACTCTGCTTCCTTGAGTTCCTACAGTTTAGTCGATATAGATTTCGATACTTTATGCTTCCTTAAGTTCCTACAGTTTAGTCGATATAGATTTCGATACTTTCTTCTTCCTTGAGTTCCTACAGTTTAGTCGATATAGATTTTGATACTCTGCTTCCTTGAGTTCCTACAGTTTAGTCGATATAGATTTCGATACTTTCTCCTTCCAGAGTTCCTACAGTTTAGTCGATATAGATTTCTATACTTTCTCCTTCCAGAGTTCCTACAGTTTAGTCGATATAGATTTCGATACTTTCTGCTTCCTTGAGTTCCTACAGTTTAGTCGATATAGATTTCGATACTTTCTGCTTCCAGAGTTCCTACAGTTTAGTCGATATAGATTTCGATACTTTCTCCTTCCAGAGTTCCTACAGTTTAGTCGATATAGATTTCGATACTTTCTGCTTCCAGAGTTCCTACAGTTTAGTCGATATAGATTTCGATACTTTCTGCTTCCTTGAGTTCCTACAGTTTAGTCGATATAGATTTCGATACTTTCTGCTTTTTTGAGTTCCTACAGTTTAGTCGATTTAGATTTCGATACTTTCTCCTTCCAGAGTTCCTACAGTTTAGTCGATATAGATTTCGATACTTTCTGCTTCCTTGAGTTCCTACAGTTTAGTCTATATAGATTTCGATACTTTCTGCTTTTTTGAGTTCCTACAGTTTAGTCGATATAGATTTCGATACTTTCTGCTTCCTTGAGTTCATACAGTTTAGTCGATATAGATTTCGATACTTTATGCTTCCAGAGTTCCTACAGTTTAGTCGATATAGATTTCGATACTTTCTGCTTCCTTGAGTTCCTACAGTTTAGTCTATATAGATTTCGATACTTTCTGCTTCCAGAGTTCCTACAGTTTAGTCGATATAGATTTCGATACTTTCTGCTTCCAGTGTTCCTACAGTTTAGTCGATATAGATTTCGATACTTTCTGCTTCCAGTGTTCCTACAGTTTAGTCGATATAGATTTCGATACTTTCTGCTTCCTTGAGTTCATACAGTTTAGTCGATATAGATTTCGATACTTTATGCTTCCAGAGTTCCTACAGTTTAGTCGATATAGATTTCGATACTTTCTGCTTGGTCCTTGAGTTCCTACAGTTTAGTCTATATAGATTTCGATACTTTCTGCTTCCAGAGTTCCTACAGTTTAGTCGATATAGATTTCGATACTTTCTGCTTCCTTGAGTTCCTACAGTTTAGTCTATATAGATTTCGATACTTTCTGCTTCCAGAGTTCCTACAGTTTAGTCGATATAGATTTCGATACTTTCTCCTTCCAGAGTTCCTACAGTTTAGTCGATATAGATTTCGATACTTTCTGCTTCCAGAGTTCCTACAGTTTAGTCGATATAGATTTCGATACTTTCTGCTTCCTTGAGTTCCTACAGTTTAGTCAATATAGATTTCGATACTTTCTCCTTCCAGAGTTCCTACAGTTTAGTCAATATAGATTTCGATACTTTCTGCTTCCTTGAGTTCCTACAGTTTAGTCAATATAGATTTCGATACTTTCTGCTTCCAGAGTTCCTACAGTTTAGTCTATATAGATTTCGATACTTTCTGCTTTTTTGAGTTCCTACAGTTTAGTCGATATAGATTTCTATACTTTCTCCTTCCAGAGTTCCTACAGTTTAGTCGATATAGATTTTGATACTCTGCTTCCTTGAGTTCCTACAGTTTAGTCGATATAGATTTCGATACTTTATGCTTCCTTGAGTTCCTACAGTTTAGTCGATATAGATTTCGATACTTTCTTCTTCCTTGAGTTCCTACAGTTTAGTCGATATAGATTTTGATACTCTGCTTCCTTGAGTTCCTACAGTTTAGTCGATATAGATTTCGATACTTTCTCCTTCCAGAGTTCCTACAGTTTAGTCGATATAGATTTCTATACTTTCTCCTTCCAGAGTTCCTACAGTTTAGTCGATATAGATTTCGATACTTTCTGCTTCCTTGAGTTCCTACAGTTTAGTCGATATAGATTTCGATACTTTCTGCTTCCAGAGTTCCTACAGTTTAGTCGATATAGATTTCGATACTTTCTCCTTCCAGAGTTCCTACAGTTTAGTCGATATAGATTTCGATACTTTCTGCTTCCAGAGTTCCTACAGTTTAGTCGATATAGATTTCGATACTTTCTGCTTCCTTGAGTTCCTACAGTTTAGTCAATATAGATTTCGATACTTTCTGCTTTTTTGAGTTCCTACAGTTTAGTCGATATAGATTTCGATACTTTATGCTTCCAGAGTTCCTACAGTTTAGTCGATATAGATTTCGATACTTTATGCTTCCAGAGTTCCTACAGTTTAGTCGATATAGATTTCGATACTTTATGCTTCCAGAGTTCCTACAGTTAGTCGATATAGATTTCGATACTTTATGCTTCCAGAGTTCCTACAGTTTAGTCGATATAGATTTCGATACTTTCTGCTTCCTTGAATTCCTACAGTTTAGTCGATATAGATTTTGATACTCTGCTTCCTTGAGTTCCTACAGTTTAGTCTATATAGATTTCGATACTTTCTGCTTCCTTGAGTTCCTACAGTTTAGTCGATATAGATTTTGATACTCTGCTTCCTTGAGTTCCTACAGTTTAGTCTATATAGATTTCGATACTTTCTGCTTTTTTGAGTTCCTACAGTTTAGTCGATATAGATTTCGATACTTTCTCCTTCCTTGAGTTCCTACAGTTTAGTCGATATAGATTTCGATACTTTATGCTTCCTTGAGTTCCTACAGTTTAGTCGATATAGATTTCGATACTTTCTCCTTCCTTGAGTTCCTACAGTTTAGTCGATATAGATTTTGATACTCTGCTTCCTTGAGTTCCTACAGTTTAGTCGATATAGATTTCGATACTTTCTCCTTCCAGAGTTCCTACAGTTTAGTCGATATAGATTTCGATACTTTCTCCTTCCAGAGTTCCTACAGTTTAGTCGATATAGATTTTGATACTCTGCTTCCTTGAGTTCCTACAGTTTAGTCTATATAGATTTCGATACTTTCTGCTTTTTTGAGTTCCTACAGTTTAGTCGATATAGATTTCGATACTTTATGCTTCCTTGAGTTCCTACAGTTTAGTCGATATAGATTTCGATACTTTCTCCTTCCAGAGTTCCTACAGTTTAGTCAATATAGATTTCGATACTTTCTCCTTCCAGAGTTCCTACAGTTTAGTCGATATAGATTTCTATACTTTCTCCTTCCAGAGTTCCTACAGTTTAGTCTATATAGATTTCGATACTTTATGCTTCCAGAGTTCCTACAGTTTAGTCGATATAGATTTTGATACTCTGCTTCCTTGAGTTCCTACAGTTTAGTCTATATAGATTTCGATACTTTCTGCTTCCTTGAGTTCCTACAGTTTAGTCGATATAGATTTTGATACTCTGCTTCCTTGAGTTCCTACAGTTTAGTCTATATAGATTTCGATACTTTCTGCTTTTTTGAGTTCCTACAGTTTAGTCGATATAGATTTCGATACTTTCTCCTTCCTTGAGTTCCTACAGTTTAGTCGATATAGATTTTGATACTCTGCTTCCTTGAGTTCCTACAGTTTAGTCTATATAGATTTCGATACTTTCTGCTTCCTTGAGTTCCTACAGTTTAGTCTATATAGATTTCGATACTTTCTGCTTTTTTGAGTTCCTACAGTTTAGTCGATATAGATTTTGATACTCTGCTTCCTTGAGTTCCTACAGTTTAGTCGATATAGATTTCGATACTTTATGCTTCCTTCAGTTCCTACAGTTTAGTCGATATAGATTTCGATACTTTCTTCTTCCTGAGTTCCTACAGTTTAATAGATTTTGATACTCTGCTTCCTTGAGTTCCTACAGTTTAGTCGATATAGATTTCGATACTTTCTCCTTCCAGAGTTCCTACAGTTTAGTCGATATAGATTTCTATACTTTCTCCTTCCAGAGTTCCTACAGTTTAGTCGATATAGATTTCGATACTTTCTGCTTCCTTGAGTTCCTACAGTTTAGTCGATATAGATTTCGATACTTTCTGCTTCCAGAGTTCCTACAGTTTAGTCGATATAGATTTCGATACTTTCTCCTTCCAGAGTTCCTACAGTTTAGTCGATATAGATTTCGATACTTTCTGCTTCCAGAGTTCCTACAGTTTAGTCGATATAGATTTCGATACTTTCTGCTTCCTTGAGTTCCTACAGTTTAGTCGATATAGATTTCGATACTTTCTGCTTTTTTGAGTTCCTACAGTTTAGTCGATTTAGATTTCGATACTTTCTCCTTCCAGAGTTCCTACAGTTTAGTCGATATAGATTTCGATACTTTCTGCTTCCTTGAGTTCCTACAGTTTAGTCTATATAGATTTCGATACTTTCTGCTTTTTTGAGTTCCTACAGTTTAGTCGATATAGATTTCGATACTTTCTGCTTCCTTGAGTTCATACAGTTTAGTCGATATAGATTTCGATACTTTATGCTTCCAGAGTTCCTACAGTTTAGTCGATATAGATTTCGATACTTTCTGCTTCCTTGAGTTCCTACAGTTTAGTCTATATAGATTTCGATACTTTCTGCTTCCAGAGTTCCTACAGTTTAGTCGATATAGATTTCGATACTTTCTGCTTCCAGTGTTCCTACAGTTTAGTCGATATAGATTTCGATACTTTCTGCTTCCAGTGTTCCTACAGTTTAGTCGATATAGATTTCGATACTTTCTGCTTCCTTGAGTTCATACAGTTTAGTCGATATAGATTTCGATACTTTATGCTTCCAGAGTTCCTACAGTTTAGTCGATATAGATTTCGATACTTTCTGCTTCCTTGAGTTCCTACAGTTTAGTCTATATAGATTTCGATACTTTCTGCTTCCAGAGTTCCTACAGTTTAGTCGATATAGATTTCGATACTTTCTGCTTCCTTGAGTTCCTACAGTTTAGTCTATATAGATTTCGATACTTTCTGCTTCCAGAGTTCCTACAGTTTAGTCGATATAGATTTCGATACTTTCTCCTTCCAGAGTTCCTACAGTTTAGTCGATATAGATTTCGATACTTTCTGCTTCCAGAGTTCCTACAGTTTAGTCTATATAGATTTCGATACTTTCTGCTTCCAGAGTTCCTACAGTTTAGTCGATATAGATTTCGATACTTTCTGCTTCCTTGAGTTCCTACAGTTTAGTCAATATAGATTTCGATACTTTCTCCTTCCAGAGTTCCTACAGTTTAGTCAATATAGATTTCGATACTTTCTGCTTCCTTGAGTTCCTACAGTTTAGTCGATATAGATTTCGATACTTTCTGCTTCCAGAGTTCCTACAGTTTAGTCTATATAGATTTCGATACTTTCTGCTTTTTTGAGTTCCTACAGTTTAGTCGATATAGATTTCTATACTTTCTCCTTCCAGAGTTCCTACAGTTTAGTCGATATAGATTTTGATACTCTGCTTCCTTGAGTTCCTACAGTTTAGTCTATATAGATTTCGATACTTTCTGCTTTTTTGAGTTCCTACAGTTTAGTCGATATAGATTTCGATACTTTCTCCTTCCAGAGTTCCTACAGTTTAGTCAATATAGATTTCGATACTTTCTCCTTCCAGAGTTCCTACAGTTTAGTCGATATAGATTTCTATACTTTCTCCTTCCAGAGTTCCTACAGTTTAGTCTATATAGATTTCGATACTTTATGCTTCCAGAGTTCCTACAGTTTAGTCGATATAGATTTTGATACTCTGCTTCCTTGAGTTCCTACAGTTTAGTCGATATAGATTTCGATACTTTCTACTTCCTTGAGTTCCTACAGTTTAGTCGATATAGATTTCGATACTTTCTGCTTCCTTGAGTTCCTACAGTTTAGTCTATATAGATTTCGATACTTTCTGCTTTTTTGAGTTCCTACAGTTTAGTCGATATAGATTTCGATACTTTCTCCTTCCTTGAGTTCCTACAGTTTAGTCGATATAGATTTTGATACTCTGCTTCCTTGAGTTCCTACAGTTTAGTCTATATAGATTTCGATACTTTCTGCTTCCTTGAGTTCCTACAGTTTAGTCTATATAGATTTCGATACTTTCTGCTTTTTTGAGTTCCTACAGTTTAGTCGATATAGATTTTGATACTCTGCTTCCTTGAGTTCCTACAGTTTAGTCGATATAGATTTCGATACTTTATGCTTCCTTGAGTTCCTACAGTTTAGTCGATATAGATTTCGATACTTTCTTCTTCCTTGAGTTCCTACAGTTTAGTCGATATAGATTTTGATACTCTGCTTCCTTGAGTTCCTACAGTTTAGTCGATATAGATTTCGATACTTTCTCCTTCCAGAGTTCCTACAGTTTAGTCGATATAGATTTCTATACTTTCTCCTTCCAGAGTTCCTACAGTTTAGTCGATATAGATTTCGATACTTTCTGCTTCCTTGAGTTCCTACAGTTTAGTCGATATAGATTTCGATACTTTCTGCTTCCAGAGTTCCTACAGTTTAGTCGATATAGATTTCGATACTTTCTCCTTCCAGAGTTCCTACAGTTTAGTCGATATAGATTTCGATACTTTCTGCTTCCAGAGTTCCTACAGTTTAGTCGATATAGATTTCGATACTTTCTGCTTCCTTGAGTTCCTACAGTTTAGTCGATATAGATTTCGATACTTTCTGCTTTTTTGAGTTCCTACAGTTTAGTCGATTTAGATTTCGATACTTTCTCCTTCCAGAGTTCCTACAGTTTAGTCGATATAGATTTCGATACTTTCTGCTTCCTTGAGTTCCTACAGTTTAGTCTATATAGATTTCGATACTTTCTGCTTTTTTGAGTTCCTACAGTTTAGTCGATATAGATTTCGATACTTTCTGCTTCCTTGAGTTCATACAGTTTAGTCGATATAGATTTCGATACTTTATGCTTCCAGAGTTCCTACAGTTTAGTCGATATAGATTTCGATACTTTCTGCTTCCTTGAGTTCCTACAGTTTAGTCTATATAGATTTCGATACTTTCTGCTTCCAGAGTTCCTACAGTTTAGTCGATATAGATTTCGATACTTTCTGCTTCCAGTGTTCCTACAGTTTAGTCGATATAGATTTCTATACTTTCTCCTTCCAGAGTTCCTACAGTTTAGTCGATATAGATTTCGATACTTTCTGCTTCCTTGAGTTCCTACAGTTTAGTCGATATAGATTTCGATACTTTCTGCTTCCAGAGTTCCTACAGTTTAGTCGATATAGATATCGATACTTTCTCCTTCCAGAGTTCCTACAGTTTAGTCGATATAGATTTCGATACTTTCTGCTTCCAGAGTTCCTACAGTTTAGTCGATATAGATTTCGATACTTTCTGCTTCCTTGAGTTCCTACAGTTTAGTCGATATAGATTTCGATACTTTCTGCTTTTTTGAGTTCCTACAGTTTAGTCGATTTAGATTTCGATACTTTCTCCTTCCAGAGTTCCTACAGTTTAGTCGATATAGATTTCGATACTTTCTGCTTCCTTGAGTTCCTACAGTTTAGTCTATATAGATTTCGATACTTTCTGCTTTTTTGAGTTCCTACAGTTTAGTCGATATAGATTTCGATACTTTCTGCTTCCTTGAGTTCATACAGTTTAGTCGATATAGATTTCGATACTTTATGCTTCCAGAGTTCCTACAGTTTAGTCGATATAGATTTCGATACTTTCTGCTTCCTTGAGTTCCTACAGTTTAGTCTATATAGATTTCGATACTTTCTGCTTCCAGAGTTCCTACAGTTTAGTCGATATAGATTTCGATACTTTCTGCTTCCAGTGTTCCTACAGTTTAGTCGATATAGATTTCGATACTTTCTGCTTCCAGTGTTCCTACAGTTTAGTCGATATAGATTTCGATACTTTCTGCTTCCTTGAGTTCATACAGTTTAGTCGATATAGATTTCGATACTTTATGCTTCCAGAGTTCCTACAGTTTAGTCGATATAGATTTCGATACTTTCTGCTTCCTTGAGTTCCTACAGTTTAGTCTATATAGATTTCGATACTTTCTGCTTCCAGAGTTCCTACAGTTTAGTCGATATAGATTTCGATACTTTATGCTTCCAGAGTTCCTACAGTTTAGTCTATATAGATTTCGATACTTTCTGCTTCCAGAGTTCCTACAGTTTAGTCGATATAGATTTCGATACTTTCTGCTTCCAGTGTTCCTACAGTTTAGTCGATATAGATTTCGATACTTTCTGCTTCCTTGAGTTCATACAGTTTAGTCGATATAGATTTCGATACTTTATGCTTCCAGAGTTCCTACAGTTTAGTCGATATAGATTTCGATACTTTCTGCTTCCTTGAGTTCCTACAGTTTAGTCGATATAGATTTCGATACTTTCTGCTTCCTTGAGTTCCTACAGTTTAGTCTATATAGATTTCGATACTTTCTGCTTTTTTGAGTTCCTACAGTTTAGTCTATATAGATTTCGATACTTTCTGCTTCCAGTGTTCCTACAGTTTAGTCGATATAGATTTCGATACTTTCTGCTTCCTTGAGTTCATACAGTTTAGTCGATATAGATTTCGATACTTTCTGCTTCCAGAGTTCCTACAGTTTAGTCTATATAGATTTCGATACTTTCTGCTTTTTTGAGTTCCTACAGTTTAGTCTATATAGATTTCGATACTTTCTGCTTCCAGTGTTCCTACAGTTTAGTCGATATAGATTTCGATACTTTCTGCTTCCTTGAGTTCATACAGTTTAGTCGATATAGATTTCGATACTTTATGCTTCCAGAGTTCCTACAGTTTAGTCGATATAGATTTCGATACTTTCTGCTTCCTTGAGTTCCTACAGTTTAGTCTATATAGATTTCGATACTTTCTGCTTCCAGTGTTCCTACAGTTTAGTCGATATAGATTTCGATACTTTCTGCTTCCTTGAGTTCATACAGTTTAGTCGATATAGATTTCGATACTTTATGCTTCCAGAGTTCCTACAGTTTAGTCGATATAGATTTCGATACTTTCTGCTTCCTTGAGTTCCTACAGTTTAGTCGATATAGATTTCGATACTTTCTGCTTCCTTGAGTTCCTACAGTTTAGTCTATATAGATTTCGATACTTTCTGCTTTTTTGAGTTCCTACAGTTTAGTCTATATAGATTTCGATACTTTCTGCTTCCAGAGTTCCTACAGTTTAGTCGATATAGATTTCTATACTTTCTGCTTCCAGAGTTCCTACAGTTTAGTCGATATAGATTTCGATACTTTCTGCTTCCTTGAGTTCCTACAGTTTAGTCGATATAGATTTAGATACTTTCTGCTTCCTTGAGTTCCTACAGTTTAGTCGATATAGATTTCGATACTTTCTGCTTCCTTGAGTTCCTACAGTTTAGTCGATATAGATTTCGATACTTTCTGCTTCCAGAGTTCCTACAGTTTAGTCGATATAGATTTCGATACTTTCTCCTTCCTTGAGTTCCTACAGTTTAGTCTATATAGATTTCGATACTTTCTGCTTTTTTGAGTTCCTACAGTTTAGTCGATATAGATTTCGATACTTTCTGCTTCCTTGAGTTCATACAGTTTAGTCGATATAGATTTCGATACTTTATGCTTCCAGTGTTCCTACAGTTTAGTCTATATAGATTTCGATACTTTCTCCTTCCTTGAGTTCCTACAGTTTAGTCTATATAGATTTTGATACTTTCTCCTTCCTTGAGTTCCTACAGTTTAGTCAATATAGATTTCGATACTTTCTGCTTCCAGTGTTCCTACAGTTTAGTCTATATAGATTTCGATACTTTCTCCTTCCTTGAGTTTCTACAGTTTAGTCAATATAGATTTCGATAATTTCTGCTTCCAGAGTTCCTACAGTTTAGTCTATATAGATTTCGATACTTTCTCCTTCCTTGAGTTTCTACAGTTTAGTCAATATGGATTTCGATACTTTCTGCTTTCAGGGTTCCTACAGTTTAGTCTATATAGATTTCGATACTTTCTCCTTCCTTGAGTTCCTACAGTTTAGTCGATATAGATTTCGATACTTTCTGCTTTCAGAGTTCCTACAGTTTAGTCGATATAGATTTCGATACTTTCTGCTTCCTTGAGTTCCTACAGTTTAGTCGATATAGATTTCGATACTTTCTGCTTCCTTGAGTTCCTACAGTTTAGTCGATATAGATTTCGATACTTTCTGCTTCCAGAGTTCCTACAGTTTAGTCTATATCGATTTCGATACTTTCTCCTTCCAGAGTTCCTACAGTTTAGTCGATATAGATTTCGATACTTTCTGCTTCCAGAGTTCCTACAGTTTAGTCAATATAGATTTCGATACTTTCTCCTTCCAGAGTTCCTACAGTTTAGTCGATAGAGATTTCGATACTTTCTGCTTCCTTGAATTCCTACAGTTTAGTCGATATAGATTTCGATACTTTCTGCTTCCTTGAGTTCCTACAGTTTAGTCTATATAGATTTCGATACTTTCTCCTTCCAGAGTTCCTACAGTTTAGTCGATATAGATTTCGATACTTTCTGCTTCCAGGGTTCCTACAGTTTAGTCTATATAGATTTCGATACTTTCTCCTTCATGAGTTCCTACAGTTTAGTCGATATAGATTTCGATACTTTCTGCTTCCTTGAGTTCCTACAGTTTAGTCAATATAGATTTCGATACTTTCTGCTTTCAGAGTTCCTACAGTTTAGTCGATATAGATTTCGATACTTTCTGCTTCATGAGTTCCTACAGTTTAGTCGATATAGATTTCGATACTTTCTGCTTCCTTGAGTTCCTACAGTTTAGTCGATATAGATTTCGATACTTTCTGCTTCCAGAGTTCCTACAGTTTAGTCTATATCGATTTCGATACTTTCTCCTTCCAGAGTTCCTACAGTTTAGTCGATATAGATTTCAATACTTTCTGCTTCCAGAGTTCCTACAGTTTAGTCAATATAGATTTCGATACTTTCTCCTTCCAGAGTTCCTACAGTTTAGTCGATATAGATTTCGATACTTTCTGCTTCCAGGGTTCCTACAGTTTAGTCTATATAGATTTCGATACTTTCTCCTTCATGAGTTCCTACAGTTTAGTCGATATAGATTTCGATACTTTCTGCTTCCTTGAGTTCCTACAGTTTAGTCAATATAGATTTCGATACTTTCTCCTTCCAGAGTTCCTACAGTTTAGTCGATATAGATTTCGATACTTTCTCCTTCCAGAGTTCCTACAGTTTAGTCAATATAGATTTCGATACTTTCTGCTTCCAGGGTTCCTACAGTTTAGTCTATATAGATTTCGATACTTTCTCCTTCCAGAGTTCCTACAGTTTAGTCGATATAGATTTCGATACTTTCTGCTTCCTTGAGTTCCTACAGTTTAGTCGATATAGATTTCGATACTTTCTGCTTCCTTGAGTTCCTACAGTTTAGTCTATATCGATTTCGATACTTTCTCCTTCCAGAGTTCCTACAGTTTAGTCGATATAGATTTCGATACTTTTTGCTTCCAGAGTTCCTACAGTTTAGTCAATATAGATTTCGATACTTTCTCCTTCCAGAGTTCCTACAGTTTAGTCGATATAGATTTCGATACTTTCTGCTTCCAGGGTTCCTACAGTTTAGTCTATATAGATTTCGATACTTTCTCCTTCATGAGTTCCTACAGTTTAGTCGATATAGATTTCGATACTTTCTCCTTCCAGAGTTCCTACAGTTTAGTCGATATAGATTTCGATACTTTCTGCTTCCTTGAGTTCCTACAGTTTAGTCGATATAGATTTCGATACTTTGTGCTTCCTTGAGTTCCTACAGTTTAGTCGATATAGATTTCGATACTTTCTCCTTCATTGAGTTCCTACAGTTTAGTCGATATAGATTTCGATACTTTCTGCTTCCTTGAGTTCCTACAGTTTAGTCAATATAGATTTGATACTTTCTCCTTCCAGAGTTCCTACAATTTAGTCGATATAGATTTCGATACTTTCTGCTTCCAGGGTTCCTACAGTTTAGTCTATATAGATTTCGATACTTTCTCCTTCATGAGTTCCTACAGTTTAGTCGATATAGATTTCGATACTTTCTGCTTCCAGGGTTCCTACAGTTTAGTATATATAGATTTCGATACTTTCTCCTTCATGAGTTCCTACAGTTTAGTCGATATAAATTTCGATACTTTCTCCTTCCAGAGTTCCTACAGTTTAGTCGATATAGATTTCGATACTTTCTGCTTCCTTGAGTTCCTACAGTTTAGTCGATATAGATTTCGATACTTTCTGCTTCCTTGAGTTCCTACAGTTTAGTCGATATAGATTTCGATACTTTCTCCTTCATTGAGTTTCTACAGTTTAGTCGATATAGATTTCGATACTTTCTGCTTCCTTGAGTTCCTACAGTTTAGTCAATATAGATTTCGATACTTTCTCCTTCCAGAGTTCCTACAGTTTAGTCGATATAGATTTCGATACTTTCTGCTTCCAGGGTTCCTACAGTTTAGTCAATATAGATTTCGATACTTTCTGCTTCCAGTGTTCCTACAGTTTAGTCTATATAGATTTCGATACTTTCTCCTTCCAGAGTTCCTACAGTTTAGTCAATATAGATTTCGATACTTTCTGCTTCCAGAGTTCCTACAGTTTAGTCTATATAGATTTCGATACTTTCTCCTTCCTTGAGTTTCTACAGTTTAGTCAATATAGATTTCGATACTTTCTGCTTTCAGGGTTCCTACAGTTTAGTCTATATAGATTTCGATACTTTCTCCTTCCTTGAGTTCCTACAGTTTAGTCGATATAGATTTCGATACTTTCTGCTTTCAGAGTTCCTACAGTTTAGTCGATATAGATTTCGATACTTTCTGCTTCCTTGAGTTCCTACAGTTTAGTCGATATAGATTTCGATACTTTCTGCTTCCTTGAGTTCCTACAGTTTAGTCGATATAGATTTCGATACTTTCTGCTTCCAGAGTTCCTACAGTTTAGTCTATATCGATTTCGATACTTTCTCCTTCCAGAGTTCCTACAGTTTAGTCGATATAGATTTCGATACTTTCTGCTTCCAGAGTTCCTACAGTTTAGTCAATATAGATTTCGATACTTTCTCCTTCCAGAGTTCCTACAGTTTAGTCGATATAGATTTCGATACTTTCTGCTTCCTTGAATTCCTACAGTTTAGTCGATATAGATTTCGATACTTTCTGCTTCCTTGAGTTCCTACAGTTTAGTCTATATAGATTTCGATACTTTCTCCTTCCAGAGTTCCTACAGTTTAGTCGATATAGATTTCGATACTTTCTGCTTCCAGGGTTCCTACAGTTTAGTCTATATAGATTTCGATACTTTCTCCTTCATGAGTTCCTACAGTTTAGTCGATATAGATTTCGATACTTTCTGCTTCCTTGAGTTCCTACAGTTTAGTCAATATAGATTTCGATACTTTCTGCTTTCAGAGTTCCTACAGTTTAGTCGATATAGATTTCGATACTTTCTGCTTCATGAGTTCCTACAGTTTAGTCGATATAGATTTCGATACTTTCTGCTTCCTTGAGTTCCTACAGTTTAGTCGATATAGATTTCGATACTTTCTGCTTCCAGAGTTCCTACAGTTTAGTCTATATCGATTTCGATACTTTCTCCTTCCAGAGTTCCTACAGTTTAGTCGATATAGATTTCGATACTTTCTGCTTCCAGAGTTCCTACAGTTTAGTCAATATAGATTTCGATACTTTCTCCTTCCAGAGTTCCTACAGTTTAGTCGATATAGATTTCGATACTTTCTGCTTCCAGGGTTCCTACAGTTTAGTCTATATAGATTTCGATACTTTCTCCTTCATGAGTTCCTACAGTTTAGTCGATATAGATTTCGATACTTTCTGCTTCCTTGAGTTCCTACAGTTTAGTCAATATAGATTTCGATACTTTCTCCTTCCAGAGTTCCTACAGTTTAGTCGATATAGATTTCGATACTTTCTCCTTCCAGAGTTCCTACAGTTTAGTCAATATAGATTTCGATACTTTCTGCTTCCAGGGTTCCTACAGTTTAGTCTATATAGATTTCGATACTTTCTCCTTCCAGAGTTCCTACAGTTTAGTCGATATAGATTTCGATACTTTCTGCTTCCTTGAGTTCCTACAGTTTAGTCGATATAGATTTCGATACTTTCTGCTTCCTTGAGTTCCTACAGTTTAGTCTATATCGATTTCGATACTTTCTCCTTCCAGAGTTCCTACAGTTTAGTCGATATAGATTTCGATACTTTCTGCTTCCAGAGTTCCTACAGTTTAGTCAATATAGATTTCGATACTTTCTCCTTCCAGAGTTCCTACAGTTTAGTCGATATAGATTTCGATACTTTCTGCTTCCAGGGTTCCTACAGTTTAGTCTATATAGATTTCGATACTTTCTCCTTCATGAGTTCCTACAGTTTAGTCGATATAGATTTCGATACTTTCTCCTTCCAGAGTTCCTACAGTTTAGTCGATATAGATTTCGATACTTTCTGCTTCCTTGAGTTCCTACAGTTTAGTCGATATAGATTTCGATACTTTCTGCTTCCTTGAGTTCCTACAGTTTAGTCGATATAGATTTCGATACTTTCTCCTTCATTGAGTTCCTACAGTTTAGTCGATATAGATTTCGATACTTTCTGCTTCCTTGAGTTCCTACAGTTTAGTCAATATAGATTTGATACTTTCTCCTTCCAGAGTTCCTACAATTTAGTCGATATAGATTTCGATACTTTCTGCTTCCAGGGTTCCTACAGTTTAGTCTATATAGATTTCGATACTTTCTCCTTCATGAGTTCCTACAGTTTAGTCGATATAGATTTCGATACTTTCTGCTTCCAGGGTTCCTACAGTTTAGTATATATAGATTTCGATACTTTCTCCTTCATGAGTTCCTACAGTTTAGTCGATATAGATTTCGATACTTTCTCCTTCCAGAGTTCCTACAGTTTAGTCGATATAGATTTCGATACTTTCTGCTTCCTTGAGTTCCTACAGTTTAGTCGATATAGATTTCGATACTTTCTGCTTCCTTGAGTTCCTACAGTTTAGTCGATATAGATTTCGATACTTTCTCCTTCATTGAGTTTCTACAGTTTAGTCGATATAGATTTCGATACTTTCTGCTTCCTTGAGTTCCTACAGTTTAGTCAATATAGATTTCGATACTTTCTCCTTCCAGAGTTCCTACAGTTTAGTCGATATAGATTTCGATACTTTCTGCTTCCAGGGTTCCTACAGTTTCGTCTATATAGATTTCGATACTTTCTCCTTCGTGAGTTCCTACAGTTTAGTCGATATAGATTTCGATACTTTCTGCTTCCAGGGTTCCTACAGTTTAGTCTATATAGATTTCGATACTTTCTCCTTCATGAGTTCCTACAGTTTAGTCGATATAGATTTCGATACTTTCTCCTTCCAGAGTTCCTACAGTTTTGTCGATATAGATTTCGATACTTTCTGCTTCCTTGAGTTCCTACAGTTTAGTCGATATAGATTTCGATACTTTCTGCTTCCTTGAGTTCCTACAGTTTAGTCGATATAGATTTTGATACTTTCTCCTTCATTGAGTTCCTACAGTTTAGTCGATATAGATTTCGATACTTTCTGCTTCCTTGAGTTCCTACAGTTTAGTCAATATAGATTTCGATACTTTCTCCTTCCAGAGTTCCTACAGTTTAGTCGATATAGATTTCGATACTTTCTCCTTCATTGAGTTCCTACAGTTTAGTCGATATAGATTTCGATACTTTCTGCTTCCTTGAGTTCCTACAGTTTAGTCAATATAGATTTCGATACTTTCTCCTTCCAGAGTTCCTACAGTTTAGTCTATATAGATTTCGATACTTTCTGCTTCCAGGGTTCCTACAGTTTAGTCGATATAGATTTCGATACTTTCTGCTTCCAGGGTTCCTACAGTTTAGTCGATATAGATTTCGGTACTTTCTGCTTCCTTGAGTTCCTACAGTTTAGTCGATATAGATTTCGATACTTTCTGTTTCCTTGAGTTCATACAGTTTAGTCAATATAGATTTAGATACTTTCTCCTTCCAGAGTTCCTACAGTTTAGTCTATATAGATTTCGATACTTTCTGCTTCCAGGGTTCCTACAGTTTAGTCGATATAGATTTCGATACTTTCTGCTTCCTTGAGTTCCTACAGTTTAGTCGATATAGATTTCGATACTTTCTGTTTCCTTGAGTTCATACAGTTTAGTCAATATAGATTTCGATACTTTCTCCTTCCAGAGTTCCTACAGTTTAGTCGATATAGATTTCGATACTTTCTGCTTCCAGGGTTCCTACAGTTTAGTCGATATAGATTTCGATACTTTCTGCTTCCAGGGTTCCTACAGTTTAGTCTATATAGATTTCGATACTTTCTGCTTCCTTGAGTTCATACAGTTTAGTCGATATAGATTTCGATACTTTCTGTTTCCTTGAGTTCATACAGTTTAGTCGATATAGATTTCGATACTTTCTGCTTCCTTGAATTCCTACAGTTTAGTCGATATAGATTTCGATACTTTCTGTTTCCTTGAGTTCCTACAGTTTAGTCGATATAGATTTCGATACTTTCTGCTTCCTTGAGTTCCTACAGTTTAGTCGATATAGATTTCGATACTTTCTGCTTCCTTGAGTTCCTACAGTTTAGTCGATATAGATTTCGATACTTTCTGCTTCCAGAGTTCCTACAGTTTAGTCTATATAGATTTCGATACTTTCTGCTTCCTTGAGTTCCTACAGTTTAGTCGATATATATTTCGATACTTTCTCCTTCCAGAGTTCCTACAGTTTAGTCTATATAGATTTCGATACTTTCTGCTTCCTTGAGTTCCTACAGTTTAGTCGATATAGATTTCGATACTTTCTGCTTCCAGGGTTCCTACAGTTTAGTCGATATAGATTTCGATACTTTCTGCTTCCTTGAGTTCATACAGTTTAGTCGATATAGATTTCGATACTTTCTGCTTCATGAGTTCCTACAGTTTAGTCGATATAGATTTCGATACTTTCTGCTTCCTTGAGTTCCTTCAGTTTAGTCGATATAGATTTCGATACTTCCTCCTTCCAGAGTTCCTACAGTTTAGTCTATATAGATTTAGATACTTTCTGCTTCCAGAGTTCCTACAGTTTAGTCGATATAGATTTCGATACTTTCTGCTTCCAGGGTTCCTACAGTTTAGTCTATATAGATTTCGATAATTTCTGCTTCCAGGGTTCCTACAGTTTAGTCGATATAGATTTCGATACTTTCTGCTTCCTTGAGTTCCTACAGTTTAGTCAATATAGATTTCGATATTTCTCCTTCCAGAGTTCCTACAGTTTAGTCGATATAGATTTCGATACTTTCTCCTTCCAGAGTTCCTATAGTTTAGTCGATATAGATTTCGATACTTTCTGCTTCCTTGAGTTCCTACAGTTTAGTCAATATAGATTTCGATACTTTCTCCTTCCAGAGTTCCTACAGTTTAGTCGATATAGATTTCGATACTTTCTCCTTCCAGAGTTCCTACAGTTTAGTCGATATAGATTTCGATATTTCTGCTTCCTTGAGTTCCTACAGTTTAGTCAATATAGATTTCGATATTTCTCCTTCCAGAGTTCCTACAGTTTAGTCGATATAGATTTCGATACTTTCTCCTTCCAGAGTTCCTACAGTTTAGTCGATATAGATTTCGATACTTTCTGCTTCCTTGAGTTCCTACAGTTTAGTCGATATAGATTTCGATACTTTCTGCTTCCTTGAGTTCCTACAGTTTAGTCAATATAGATTTCGATACTTTCTCCTTCCAGAGTTCCTACAGTTTAGTCGATATAGATTTCGATACTTTATGCTTCCAGAGTTCCTACAGTTTAGTCTATATAGATTTCGATACTTTCTGCTTCCAGGGTTCCTACAGTTTAGTCTATATAGATTTCGATACTTTCTGCTTCCAGGGTTCCTACAGTTTAGTCGATATAGATTTCGATACTTTCTGCTTCCTTGAGTTCCTACAGTTTAGTCGATATAGATATCGGTACTTTCTGCTTCCTTGAGTTCCTACAGTTTAGTCGATATAGATTTCGATACTTTCTGCTTCCTTGAGTTCCTACAGTTTAGTCAATATAGATTTCGATACTTTCTCCTTCCAGAGTTCCTACAGTTTAGTCGATATAGATTTCGATACTTTCTGCTTCCTTGAGTTCCTACAGTTTAGTCGATATAGATTTCGGTACTTTCTGCTTCCTTGAGTTCCTACAGTTTAGTCAATATAGATTTCGATACTTTCTCCTTCCAGAGTTCCTACAGTTTAGTCGATATAGATTTTGATACTTTCTCCTTCCAGAGTTCCTACAGTTTAGTCGATATAGATTTCGATACTTTCTCCTTCCAGAGTTCCTACAGTTTAGTCAATATAGATTTCGATACTTTCTCCTTCCAGAGTTCCTACAGTTTAGTCGATATAGATTTTGATACTTTCTCCTTCCAGAGTTCCTACAGTTTAGTCGATATAGATTTTGATACTTTCTCCTTCCAGAGTTCCTACAGTTTAGTCGATATAGATTTTGATACTTTCTCCTTCCAGAGTTCCTACAGTTTAGTCGATATAGATTTCGATACTTTCTCCTTCCAGAGTTCCTACAGTTTAGTCGATATAGATTTCGATACTTTCTCCTTCCAGAGTTCCTACAGTTTAGTCGATATAGATTTTGATACTTTCTCCTTCCAGAGTTCCTACAGTTTAGTCGATATAGATTTCGATACTTTCTGCTTCCTTGAGTTCCTACAGTTTAGTCGATATAGATTTCGATACTTTCTCCTTCCAGAGTTCCTACAGTTTAGTCTATATAGATTTCGATACTTTCTCCTTCCAGAGTTCCTACAGTTTAGTCAATATAGATTTCGATACTTTCTCCTTCCAGAGTTCCTACAGTTTAGTCGATATAGATTTCGATACTTTCTCCTTCCAGAGTTCCTACAGTTTAGTCTATATAGATTTCGATACTTTCTCCTTCCAGAGTTCCTACAGTTTAGTCTATATAGATTTCGATACTTTCTCCTTCCAGAGTTCCTACAGTTTAGTCAATATAGATTTCGATACTTTCTCCTTCCAGAGTTCCTACAGTTTAGTCGATATAGATTTCGATACTTTCTCCTTCCAGAGTTCCTACAGTTTAGTCTATATAGATTTCGATACTTTCTCCTTCCAGAGTTCCTACAGTTTAGTCAATATAGATTTCGATACTTTCTCCTTCCAGAGTTCCTACAGTTTAGTCGATATAGATTTCGATACTTTCTCCTTCCAGAGTTCCTACAGTTTAGTCTATATAGATTTCGATACTTTCTCCTTCCAGAGTTCCTACAGTTTAGTCAATATAGATTTCGATACTTTCTCCTTCCAGAGTTCCTACAGTTTAGTCGATATAGATTTTGATACTTTCTCCTTCCAGAGTTCCTACAGTTTAGTCGATATAGATTTTGATACTTTCTCCTTCCAGAGTTCCTACAGTTTAGTCGATATAGATTTTGATACTTTCTCCTTCCAGAGTTCCTACAGTTTAGTCGATATAGATTTTGATACTTTCTCCTTCCAGAGTTCCTACAGTTTAGTCGATATAGATTTTGATACTTTCTCCTTCCAGAGTTCCTACAGTTTAGTCGATATAGATTTTGATACTTTCTCCTTCCAGAGTTCCTACAGTTTAGTCGATATAGATTTCGATACTTTCTGCTTCCAGAGTTCCTACAATTTAGTCGATATAGATTTCGATACTTTCTGCTTCCTTGAGTTCCTACAGTTTAGTCAATATAGATTTCGATACTTTCTCCTTCCAGAGTTCCTACAGTTTAGTCGATATAGATTTCGATACTTTCTCCTTCATGAGTTCCTACAGTTTAGTCTATATAGATTTCGATACTTTCTGCTTCCAGAGTTCCTACAGTTTAGTCGATATAGATTTCGATACTTTATGCTTCCAGAGTTCCTACAGTTTAGTCGATATAGATTTCGATACTTTCTGCTTCCAGAGTTCCTACAATTTAGTCGATATAGATTTCGATACTTTCTGCTTCCTTGAGTTCCTACAGTTTAGTCAATATAGATTTCGATACTTTCTCCTTCCAGAGTTCCTACAGTTTAGTCGATATAGATTTCGATACTTTCTCCTTCCAGAGTTCCTACAGTTTAGTCGATATAGATTTCGATACTTTCTCCTTCCAGAGTTCCTACAGTTTAGTCGATATAGATTTCGATACTTTCTCCTTCCAGAGTTCCTACAGTTTAGTCGATATAGATTTCGATACTTTCTGCTTCCTTGAGTTCCTACAGTTTAGTCTATATAGATTTCGATACTTTCTCCTTCCAGAGTTCCTACAGTTTAGTCAATATAGATTTCGATACTTTCTCCTTCCAGAGTTCCTACAGTTTAGTCGATATAGATTTCGATACTTTCTCCTTCCAGAGTTCCTACAGTTTAGTCGATATAGATTTCGATACTTTCTGCTTCCTTGAGTTCCTACAGTTTAGTCTATATAGATTTCGATACTTTCTCCTTCCAGAGTTCCTACAGTTTAGTCAATATAGATTTCGATACTTTCTCCTTCCAGAGTTCCTACAGTTTAGTCAATATAGATTTCGATACTTTCTCCTTCCAGAGTTCCTACAGTTTAGTCGATATAGATTTTGATACTTTCTCCTTCCAGAGTTCCTACAGTTTAGTCGATATAGATTTCGATACTTTCTGCTTCCAGAGTTCCTACAATTTAGTCGATATAGATTTCGATACTTTCTGCTTCCTTGAGTTCCTACAGTTTAGTCAATATAGATTTCGATACTTTCTCCTTCCAGAGTTCCTACAGTTTAGTCGATATAGATTTCGATACTTTCTCCTTCATGAGTTCCTACAGTTTAGTCTATATAGATTTCGATACTTTCTGCTTCCAGAGTTCCTACAGTTTAGTCGATATAGATTTCGATACTTTATGCTTCCAGAGTTCCTACAGTTTAGTCGATATAGATTTCGATACTTTCTGCTTCCAGAGTTCCTACAATTTAGTCGATATAGATTTCGATACTTTCTGCTTCCTTGAGTTCCTACAGTTTAGTCAATATAGATTTCGATACTTTCTCCTTCCAGAGTTCCTACAGTTTAGTCGATATAGATTTCGATACTTTCTCCTTCCAGAGTTCCTACAGTTTAGTCGATATAGATTTCGATACTTTCTCCTTCCAGAGTTCCTACAGTTTAGTCGATATAGATTTCGATACTTTCTCCTTCCAGAGTTCCTACAGTTTAGTCGATATAGATTTCGATACTTTCTGCTTCCTTGAGTTCCTACAGTTTAGTCTATATAGATTTCGATACTTTCTCCTTCCAGAGTTCCTACAGTTTAGTCAATATAGATTTCGATACTTTCTCCTTCCAGAGTTCCTACAGTTTAGTCGATATAGATTTCGATACTTTCTCCTTCCAGAGTTCCTACAGTTTAGTCGATATAAATTTCGTTCTTGATATTATAATATTATTGATTCGTAATACTATTGATCTTATCGTTGTGTGGGGCGAGCCATGAACTTTAGCATACAGTTTTGTGTGGATCTAAACGGCATTGTCCGTCCAGTCCAATTTTATAAAGTCTTTATATCAGCAACTCAGAGGCGGCTAATAATGTATAATTTTTTTCCCTGTTAAATATATTTGTATACTTTCATCCAGAAGCGGTCACATGGTTCTGGGGATTCGAACCTTTCAATGGTTCGACTACCGACGTTGGTTACGCTACAGTCTGTGGACCAAGGACCCGATCGGAACTCCATTACCAATACCAAGGTAACTGTGGTCTTCTTATACATGTAACGGTTGTTGACATTTTATATGTACTGTATGCTGATTTTCTTTGTTATATATATATATTTTATGTATTTATACCCATTACTTTCCATCGTCTTAGTCTTTATCAAATCAAAAGAACCACTGACATATTCGTTTATTTGCATTGCTCATTCGACTAATTGTTAGTTGTCGTTCCCCTTTCCACCCATTATCTCGTTCCCCTTTCCACCCATTATTTCGTTTCCATTTCCACCCATTATTTCGTTCCCCTTTCCACCCATTATCTCGTTCCCCTTTCCATCCATTATTTCGTTCCCCTTTCCACCCATTATTTCGTTCCCCTTTCCACCCATTATTTCTTTCCCCTTTCCACCCAATATTTCGCTCCCCTTTCCACCCATTATTTCGTTCCCCTTTCCACCCATTATTTCATTCCCCTTTCCACCCATTATTTTGTTCCCCTTTCCACCCATTATTTCGTTTCCATTTCCACCCATTATTTCGTTCCCCTTTCCACCAACTTTTTCGTTCCCCTTTCCACCCATTATTTCGTTCCCCTTTCCACCCACTTTTTCGTTCCCCTTTCCACCCATTATTTCGTTCCCCTTTCCACCCAATATTTTGCTCCCCTTTCCACCCATTATTTCGTTCCCCTTTCCACCCATTATTTCATTCCCCTTTCCACCCATTATTTTGTTCCCCTTTCCACCCATTATTTCGTTTCCATTTCCACCCATAATTTCGTTCCCCTTTCCACCAACTTTTTCGTTCCCCTTTCCACCCATTATTTCGTTCCCCTTTCCACCCACTTTTTCGTTCCCCTTTCCACCCATTATTTCGTTCCCCTTTCCACCCAATATTTCGCTCCCCTTTCCATCCATTATTTCGTTCCCCTTTCCACCCATTATTTCATTCCCCTTTCCACCCATTATTTTGTTCCCCTTTCCACCCATTATTTCGTTTTCATTTCCACCCATTATTTCGTTCCCCTTTCCACCCATTTTTTCGTTCCCCTTTCCACCCATTATCTCGTTCCCCTTTCCACCCATTATTTCGTTCCCCTTTCCACCCATTATTTCGTTCCCCTTTCCACCCATTATTTCGTTCCCCTTTCCACCCAATATTTCGCTCCCCTTTCCACCCATTATTCATACCCCTTTCCACCCATTATTTCGCTCCCCTTTCCACCCATTATTTTGTTCCCATTTCCACCCATTATTTCGTTCCCCTTTCCACCCACTTTTTCGTTCCCCTTTCCACCCATTATTTCGTTCCCCTTTCCACCCATTATTTCGCTCCCCTTTCCACCCATTATTTCGTTCCCCTTTCCACCCATTATTTCGTTCCCCTTTCCACCCATTATTTCGTTCCACTTTCCACCCATTATTTCGTTCCCCTTTCCACCCATTATCTCGTTCCCCTTTCCACCCATTATTTCGTTCCCCTTTCCACCCATTATTTCGTTCCCCTTTCCACCGATTATTTCGTTCCCTTTTCCACCCATTATTTCGTTCCCCTTTCCACCCATTATTTCGTTCCCCTTTCCACCCATTACTTCGTTCCCCTTTCCACCCATTATCTCGTTCCCCTTTCCACCCATTATTTCGCTCCCCTTTCCACCCATTATTTCGTTCCCCTTTCCACCCATTATTTCGTTCCCCTTTCCACCCATTATTTCGTTCCCCTTTCCACCCATTATTTCGTTCCCCTTTCCACCGATTATTTCGTTCCCTTTTCCACCCATTATTTCTTTCCCCTTTCCTCCCATTATTTCGTTCCCCTTTCCACCCACTACTTCGTTCCCCTTTCCACCCATTATCTCGTTCCCCTTTCCACCCATTATTTCGCTTCCCTTTCCACCCATTATTTTGTTCCCCTTTCCACCCATTATTTCGTTCCCCTTTCCACCCATTATTTCGCTCCCCTTTCCACCCATTATTTCGTTCCCCTTTCCACCCATTATCTCGTTCCCCTTTCCACCCATTATTTCGTTCCCCTTTCCACCCATTATTTCGTTCCCCTTTCCACCGATTATTTCGTTCCCTTTTCCACCCATTATTTCGTCCCCCTTTCCACCCATTATTTCGTTCCCCTTTCCACCCATTATTTGTTCCCCTTTCCACCGATTATTTCGTTCCCTTTTCCACCCATTATCTCGCTCCCCTTTCCACCCATTATTTCGCTTCCCTTTCCACCCATTATTTTGTTCCCCTTTCCACCCATTATTTCGTTCCCCTTTCCACCCATTATTTCGTTCCCCTTTCCACCCATTATCTCGCTCCCCTTTTCCACCCATTATTTCGTTCCCCTTTCCACCAACTTTTTCGTTCCCCTTTCCACCCATTATTTCGTTCCCCTTTCCACCCATTATTTCGCTCCCCTTTCCACCCATTATTTCGTTCCCCTTTCCACCCATTATTTCGCTCCCCTTTCCATCCATTATTTCTTTCCCCTTTCCTCCCATTATTTCGTTCCCCTTTCCACCCACTATTTTGTTCCCCTTTTCACCCATTATTTCGTTCCCCTTTCCACCCATTATTTCGTTCCCCTTTCCACCCATTATTTCGCTTCCCTTTCCACCCATTATTTTGTTCCCCTTTCCACCCATTATTTCGTTCCCCTTTCCACCCATTATTTCGCTCCCCTTTCCACCCATTATTTCGTTCCCCTTTCCACCCATTATTTCGCTCCCCTTTCCACCCATTATTTCGTTCCCCTTTCCACCCATTATTTCGTTCCCCTTTCCACCCATTATTTCGTTCCCCTTTCCACCCATTATTTCGTTCCCCTTTCCACCCATTATTTCGCTCCCCTTTCCAACCATTACTTCGTTCCCCTTTCCACCCATTATTTCGACCCCCTTTCCAACCATTACTTTGTTCCCCTTTCCACCCATTATCTCGTTCCCCTTTCCACCCATTATTTCGTTCCCCTTTCCACCCATTATTTCGCTCCCCTTTCCACCCATTATTTCGTTCCCCTTTCCACCCATTATTTCGTTCCCCTTTCCACCCATTATTTCGTTCCCCTTTCCACCCATTATTTCGTTCCCCTTTCCACCCATTATCTCGCTCCCCTTTTCCACCCATTATTTCGTTCCCCTTTCCACCCATTATTTCGCTCCCCTTTCCAACCATTACTTCGTTCCCCTTTCCACCCATTATTTCGACCCCCTTTCCACCCATTATTTCGCTCCCCTTTCCACCCATTACTTCGTTCCCCTTTCCACCCATTATCTCGTTCCCCTTTCCACCCATTATTTCGCTTCCCTTTCCACCCATTATTTTGTTCCCCTTTCCACCCATTATTTCGTTCCCCTTTCCACCCATTATTTCGCTCCCCTTTCCACCCATTACTTCGTTCCCCTTTCCACCCATTATCTCGTTCCCCTTTCCACCCATTATCTCGTTCCCCTTTCCACCCATTACTTCGTTCCCCTTTCCACCCATTATTTCGTTCCCCTTTCCACCGATTATTTCGTTCCCCTTTCCACCCATTATCTCGTTCCCCTTTCCACCCATTATTTCGTTCCCCTTTCCACCGATTATTTCGTTCCCCTTTCCACCCATTATCTCGTTCCCCTTTCCACCCATTATTTCGCTTCCCTTTCCACCCATTATTTTGTTCCCCTTTCCACCCATTATTTCGGTCCCCTTTCCGCCCATTATTTCGCTCCCCTTTCCACCCATTATCTCGTTCCCCTTTCCACCCATTATTTCGTTCCCCTTTCCACCCATTATCTCGCTCCCCTTTTCCACCCATTATTTCGTTCCCCTTTCCACCCATTATTTCGCTCCCCTTTCCAACCATTACTTCGTTCCCCTTTCCACCCATTATTTCGACCCCCTTTCCACCCATTATCTCGTTCCCCTTTCCACCCATTATTTCGTTCCCCTTTCCACCGATTATTTCGTTCCCCTTTCCACCCATTATCTCGTTCCCCTTTCCACCCATTATTTCGCTTCCCTTTCCACCCATTATTTTGTTCCCCTTTCCACCCATTATTTCGTTCCCCTTTCCACCCATTATTTCGCTTCCCTTTCCACCCATTATTTCGTTCCCCTTTCCACCCATTATTTCGTTCCCCTTTCCACCTATTATTTCGTTCCCCTTTCCACCCATTATTTTGTTCCCCTTTCCACCCATTATTTCGTTCCCCTTTCCACCCATTATTTCGCTTCCCTTTCCACCCATTATTTCGTTCCCCTTTCCACCCATTATTTCGTTCCCCTTTCCACCTATTATTTCGCTCCCCTTCCCACCCATTATTTCGTTTCCATTTCCACCCATTATTTCGTTTCCATTTCCACCCATTATCTCGTTCCCCTTTCCAACCATTGTTTCGCTCTCCTTTCCACCCATTATTTCGCTCCCCTTTCCACCCATTATTTCGTTCCCCTTTCCATCCATTATCTCGTTACCCTTTTCACCCATTATTTCGCTCCCCTTTCCACCCATTATCTCGTTCCCCTTTCCACCCATTATTTCGCTCCCCTTTCCATCCATTATTTCGTTCCCCTTTCCACCGATTATTTCGTTCCCTTTTCCACCCATTATCTCGTTCCCCTTTCCACCCATTATCTCGTTCCCCTTTCCACCCATTATCTCGTTCCCCTTTCCACCCATTATTTCGTTTCCATTTCCACCCATTATTTCGCTCCCCTTTTCACCCATTATTTTGTTCCCATTTCCACCCATTATTTCGTTCCCCTTTCCACCCATTATCTCGTTCCCCTTTCCACCCATTATTTCGCTCCCCTTTCCACCCATTATTTTGTTCCCCTTTCCACCCATTATTTTGTTCCCCTTTCCACCCATTATTTTGTTTCCATTTCCACCCATTATTTCGTTCCCCTTTCCACCGATTATTTCGTTCCCTTTTCCACCCATTATCTCGCTCCCCTTTTCCACCCATTATTTCGTTCCCCTTTCCACCCATTATTTCGTTCCCCTTTCCACCCATTATCTCGTTCCCCTTTCCACCCATTACTTTGTTCCCCTTTCCACCCATTATCTCGTTCCCCTTTCCACCCATTATTTCGTTCCCCTTTCCACCCATTATTTCGTTCCCCTTTCCACCCATTATTTCGCTCCCCTTTCCACCCATTATCTCGTTCCCCTTTCCACCCATTATTTCGCTTCCCTTTCCACCCATTACTTCGTTCCCCTTTCCACCCATTATTTCGTTCCCCTTTCCACCCATTATCTCGTTCCCCTTTCCACCCATTACTTTGTTCCCCTTTCCACCCATTATCTCGTTCCCCTTTCCACCCATTACTTTGTTCCCCTTTCCACCCATTATCTCGTTCCCCTTTCCACCCATTATTTCGTTCCCCTTTCCACCCATTATCTCGTTCCCCTTTCCACCCATTACTTTGTTCCCCTTTCCACCCATTATCTCGTTCCCCTTTCCACCCATTACTTTGTTCCCCTTTCCACCCATTATCTCGTTCCCCTTTCCACCCATTATTTCGTTCCCCTTTCCACCCATTATTTCGACCCCCTTTCCACCCATTATTTCGCTCCCCTTTCCACCCATTACTTCGTTCCCCTTTCCACCCATTATCTCGTTCCCCTTTCCACCCATTATTTCGCTCCCCTTTCCACCCATTATTTCGTTCCCCTTTCCACCCATTATTTCGCTCCCCTTTCCACCCATTACTTCGTTCCCCTTTCCACCCATTATCTCGTTCCCCTTTCCACCCATTATTTCGTTCCCCTTTCCACCCATTATTTCGTTCCCCTTTCCACCCACTTTTTCGTTCCCCTTTCCACCCATTATTTCGCTCCCCTTTCCACCCATTACTTCGTTCCCCTTTCCACCCATTACTTCGTTCCCCTTTCCACCCATTATTTCGTTCCCCTTTCCACCGATTATTTCGTTCCCCTTTCCACCCATTACTTCGTTCCCCTTTCCACCCATTATTTCGTTCCCCTTTCCACCGATTATTTCGTTCCCCTTTCCACCCATTATCTCGTTCCCCTTTCCACCCATTACTTCGTTCCCCTTTCCACCCATTACTTCGTTCCCCTTTCCACCCATTATTTCGCTCCCCTTTCCACCCATTACTTCGTTCCCCTTTCCACCCATTATTTCGTTCCCCTTTCCACCCATTATTTCGTTCCCCTTTCCACCGATTATTTCGTTCCCCTTTCCACCCATTATTTCGTTCCCCTTTCCACCCATTATTTCGTTCCCCTTTCCACCCATTATTTCGTTCCCCTTTCCACCCATTATCTCGTTCCCCTTTCCACCCATTATTTCGCTCCCCTTTCCACCCATTGTTTCGCTCTCCTTTCCACCCATTATTTCGTTCCCCTTTCCACCCATTATTTCGTTCCCCTTTCCACCCATTATTTCGCTCCCCTTTCCACCCATTGTTTCGCTCTCCTTTCCACCCATTACTTCGTTCCCCTTTCCACCCATTATTTCGTTCCCCTTTCCACCGATTATTTCGTTCCCCTTTCCACCCATTATCTCGTTCCCCTTTCCACCCATTATTTCGCTCCCCTTTCCACCCATTGTTTCGCTCTCCTTTCCACCCATTATTTCGTTCCCCTTTCCACCCATTATTTCGTTCCCCTTTCCACCCATTATTTCGCTCCCCTTTCCACCCATTGTTTCGCTCCCCTTTCCACCCATTATTTCGTTCCCCTTTCCACCCATTATTTCGTTCCCGTTTCCACCCATTATTTCGTTCCCCTTTCCACCCATTATTTCGTTCCCGTTTCCACCTATTATTTCGTTCCCCTTTCCACCCATTATTTCGTTCCCCTTTCCACCCATTATTTCGCTCCCCTTTCCACCCATTATTTCGTTCCCGTTTCCACCTATTATTTCGTTCCCCTTTCCACCCATTATTTCGTTCCCCTTTCCACCCATTATTTCGCTCCCCTTTCCACCCATTATTTCGTTCCCCTTTCCACCCATTATTTCGTTCCCCTTTCCACCCATTATTTCGTTCCCCTTTCCACCCATTATTTCGTTCCCCTTTCCACCCATTATTTCGTTCCCCTTTCCACCCATTATTTCGTTCCCCTTTCCACCCATTATTTCGCTCCCCTTTCCACCCATTATTTCGTTCCCCTTTCCATCCATTATTTCGTTCCCCTTTCCACCCATTATCTCGTTCCCCTTTCCACCCATTATTTCGCTCCCCTTTCCACCCATTGTTTCGCTCTCCTTTCCACCCATTATTTCGTTCCCCTTTCCACCCATTATTTCGTTCCCCTTTCCACCCATTATCTCGTTCCCCTTTCCACCCATTATTTCGCTCCCCTTTCCACCCATTATTTCGTTCCCCTTTCCACCCATTATTTCGTTCCCCTTTCCACCCATTATTTCGTTCCCCTTTCCACCCATTATTTCGTTCCCGTTTCCACCTATTATTTCGCTCCCCTTTCCACCCATTATTTCGCTCCCCTTTCCACCCATTGTTTCGCTCTCCTTTCCACCCATTATTTCGTTCCCCTTTCCACCCATTATTTCGTTCCCGTTTCCACCTATTATTTCGTTCCCCTTTCCACCCATTATCTCGTTCCCCTTTCCACCCATTATTTCGCTCCCCTTTCCACCCATTGTTTCGCTCTCCTTTCCACCCATTATTTCGTTCCCCTTTCCACCCATTATTTCGTTCCCCTTTCCACCCATTATCTCGTTCCCCTTTCCACCCATTATTTCGCTCCCCTTTCCACCCATTATTTCGTTCCCCTTTCCACCCATTATTTCGTTCCCCTTTCCACCCATTATTTCGTTCCCCTTTCCACCCATTATTTCGTTCCCGTTTCCACCTATTATTTCGCTCCCCTTTCCACCCATTATTTCGCTCCCCTTTCCACCCATTGTTTCGCTCTCCTTTCCACCCATTATTTCGTTCCCCTTTCCACCCATTATTTCGTTCCCCTTTCCACCTATTATTTCGCTCCCCTTTCCACCCATTATTTCGTTCCCCTTTCCACCATTATTTCGTTCCCCTTTCCACCCATTATTTCGTTCCCCTTTCCACCCATTATTTCGTTCCCCTTTCCACCCATTGTTTCGCTCTCCTTTCCACCCATTATTTCGTTCCCCTTTCCACCCATTATTTCGTTCCCGTTTCCACCCATTATTTCGTTCCCCTTTCCACCCATTATTTCGTTCCCCTTTCCACCCATTATTTCGCTCCCCTTTCCACCCATTATTTCGTTCCCCTTTCCACCCATTATTTCGTTCCCCTTTCCACCCATTATTTCGTTCCCCTTTCCACCCATTATTTCGTTCCCCTTTCCACCCATTATTTCGTTCCCCTTTCCACCCATTATCTCGTTCCCCTTTCCACCCATTATTTCGCTCCCCTTTCCACCCATTATTTCGTTCCCCTTTCCACCCATTATTTCGTTCCCCTTTCCACCCATTATTTCGTTCCCCTTTCCACCCATTATTTCGCTCCCCTTTCCACCCATTGTTTCGCTCTCCTTTCCACCCATTATTTCGTTCCCCTTTCCACCCATTATTTCGTTCCCCTTTCCACCCATTATCTTCGTTCCCCTTTCCACCCATTATTTCGCTCCCCTTTCCACCCATTATTTCGTTCCCCTTTCCACCCATTATTTCGTTCCCCTTTCCACCCATTATTTCGTTCCCCTTTCCACCCATTATTTCGTTCCCCTTTCCACCCATTATTTCGTTCCCCTTTCCACCCATTATTTCGTTCCCCTTTCCACCCATTATTTCGTTCCGCTTTCCATCCATTAATTCGTTCCCCTTTCCATCCATTAATTCGTTCCCCTTTCCACCTATTGGTTCGCTCCCCTTTCCATCCACAGCTGCACAGCTAATAATTTTACTTGCAGAGAATGAGGCGTAGATCCCTCGATTCTAATTTGAGGATAGATATGCATGGTAATCAATCAGCGGCTCCGAATCAAGTCTACCACAAAGACGTAGGGTATACCAAACCTACAGATCCGATACTTAACTGGAAGATGCGCAAGGTTGTGTTGCCTAGGTTACTCACGTTTATTGACGATATGAGTAGCAGAAGGAACAGGGCTTTGTTTTTGATGAGGATGACTAGACGAAGGTTGGTGACGTCGGTTTGTCGCTATAAATAAATGAAAGTAATAAAATCACATGTTATCCCTACATAATTTGTACATAACTAGCCTCCCCCTGCGCATTAGCCAATAACTATTAGCCACCCACTGCGCATACATACTTACACCCATCACCCTCCCCTGCGCATACATACATACACCAACCCTCCCCTGCGCATACATACTTACACCCATCACCCTCCCCTGCGCATACATACATACACCAACCCTCCCCTGCGCATACATACATACACCCATCCCCCTCCCCTGCGCATACATACATACACCAACCCTCCCCTGCGCATACATACATACACCCAACCCCCTCCCCTGCGCATACATACTTACACCCATCACCCTCCCCTGCGCATACATACATACACCAACCCTCCCCTGCGCATACATACATACACCAACCCTCCCCTGCGCATACATACTTACACCCATCCCGCTCCCCTGCGCATACATACTTACACCCATCCCCCTCCCCTGCGCAAACATACCTACATCGTCCACACCTTTGCGATGCATCACCAGCTGGCCCTGCAATGCAACACTTCCACAGTTCGCGATCAGCCATGCAACTCCCACATTCGTCCCATCCGTAGATCCTGCAGTGTGTTGCTGGGCTTTGGTAATTCTTTGTCACTACCAAGCTTGTACAATGCCACTTTTGTTAAATGAGCAGAACATTAAATTTTCAACCTTGCAGAGCATGTTTGAACATTGTATGTATGTATCGTCAACTGATTGGTGATTCCTGTAGTAAGAGCCCAACTGGGACTGCCATATAGTATCACAGGCTTTACTGCTATCCGCAATAAGCTTACCTTCAGTTAAGGTTTGATATTGTACCAGGTGATTCCCATCATCCCTTGATAACTTATTTAATGCAGACCTCTCGTAAGGAGGTCTTCAGTAGATCTCAAAGTCCAATGCAAGAATTTACATTAATCAGATTATTTTTTCCATATTAGCTTCATAGGCCTACTTTTTATATTTTGATGATCTATGAATTCAGATTATTAAATTTTATTTCCACCTAAAATATTTCGCCTTTTTTTAACAACATAATTTTATATGAACCTTTGTATGCTAGTAGGGACACTTTTGCTTATTGAGGTACTATGTAAATAATGTTTCCTAAAATAAATCGTATATACTTATTCAGGTGGTTTTAGGGAACTTTGGTACTATGGGTAAGGTTCTTGTGTTTCTGCAATATTTATTTATATTGTAGTTGTCAACGTAACCGGAATGGGAGATGGGAGAAACTTTTAGGCTCGTTAAGCCAAGGAATCTTCCACAGTAAACCCTTCCACTCTGATTCCCAAGTTGCCTTGATTCCCATTTATCGACCAGTTAAGGATGAAAGCCAGGCTTGGGCTAGGTTACAGCATTTAAAGCACTGTGCCCAAATAATGCTGCCCCATCTAGGGATCGAACCAGTGCCTCCTGAGTGGAGGCCCAGGAATGTCACCACTAGACCAAGCTGCTGCTTTGGTCTAGGGGTAATTATTAGGGTTTGTGTCTGACCAATAAATCCTTCAGAACGTTTAAAAACATGTGAAACCTGTGCGAGCTATGAAACTTTATTTATCAACAAGTTTGTGGATTTTCTCAAACATATTAATGTAAACATACTAATTATAGATAGGGAGTACATCGTTGTAGAAAACGGTTGTGGCCAATTAAAATAAAAAATAACTACCTGTTGTAATTTTATATAAATTTTAGGGTCCGTAGCTCATGTAATTACAGCGCCATGTAAGTGGCCATTCTTTGTAATGTTAGATATAACAAACTGCTGTCAGTAGTTGCAGCGCCAAGTAAAGTTTAAATTTCGCAAAAAAGGGCTACTAACTCGGTATTTAATTAAAACCTAAAAAGTAACCGCGAACCACTTGTCGGGTGAAATCATGAAATCAGTGATCAGTTAACGCCAGTCCGCTGATCTGTGAAAAAGTGATTTTTTCCTGCAGACAAAAATTATTATTATTATCTGATGATGTGCGTAAAACTAATTAAATCCGTAGATTACTGGGCCAAGTCCGTCAATCCATGCGGAACGTCCAGGCTTTAACGCTACACACGACGGATGGTCGTTATGACTCCCGGCGGATATTCCTACCCTTTATTAAATCAGTTGCTCTAAACGGACGTGTTGAACCCCCAGGTATATACTGCGCGAAATGTAACGCCTCTACCGGTGGACTCAGGAACACTCTACCTTTCTGGCAAAGAGTTGGACTATGTTACGGTTGCTCGAAATCAAGAACCTTTCAGTAAGTTTAGTAATTAAATTAGTTAGAATAATTAATTTCTTGTTAATTAATTAATTGGTTATAAATAAGCTAAATATGGCGATATACATGGATAAGAAACTAGTTTCCTGAATGATTAAAAGGTAAAAAAAGGTAATGTTTCAGTATTACAGTTTTATTCTTTCGGTAAGTCGGACGACTTATTTCCAGTTCGATCCCTCCAGAACTATACTCTCTAGAGGAAACTCCAGTGCTCATTTACTGTAGCTACGGGTACCATTTAAGAAATGCGCCATTGCTTTGAAAACTGCTCTGGCCCCCCCCCTGTGGAGATCGAATCGAACCCACGACCTCCGTAGAGATATGAATTTATTACAACCGCTACACCACGGTTTGAACAAAACTTTAGTGTTGGAACTCCAATTTATTTAAGGTGATATCTCTAACACATTCGGTTGTTTAGTTTCTGTTTACCCAAACAATAAGCCTCTATGGAGATTAATCTACTGCGTGGTTTAATTGTTTCGTGACGCATTGTTTGTACGCCTATCTTTATGGGTCTGTACGACAGGCCATATAGGTTTATATAATAAATACTAGTATATTTGGCAAGCGAGTTACTCATAATTTCCATCACTATATTAATTAAATCCACGGGATATCGAGTTTAGATAAATTGTCAACTATTTACAAAGAAATATCGGCGGGAATTTATGACCTTTATATATTTTGATAAAAAGCAAGAAGTTGACTCTAATTATTTTAAATTTTTTGGCATAAATTATAAATCTTTAGTAGGATACTGACACAGCTTATTATATTGTAATGGTCCCCTTGGTTTAAGGATTTACGTATAATTACAACGGTTCAAAGCATTCAGACTATTCAAACCGCGACGATATGGTTAAGGGTTTTTATTAATGTTCCATTGAAAATTTTCTCACTTTGTTGAATTTGATTGTCAGAAACTTTATTAATTTGGAGTTAATTAAATATCAGTGTCAGAAATACTGTAATGTACGTTCGGTGTATGATATAACCAGATAGTGGCCCATATTGGCCGCAATTGAAATAAGAAGTAATCTCAAGCGCTAATTGGTCGCATATGAAATAAAGTTTTGTTTGCTGTTTTGGTTATCAAACACGGCCCATACACTGTAACCTACTCTTGTCCGCAAATGTTTTTAATTAACTTAAATTAAGTTTTTGAACCCACTAAACCCATATTTGGTGTCTGCTAACTGCTGTCATTTTTCGCCATAATATAGCGAGCAATAATTAGGCCTACCTGAATTCCACAAGAAATGTTTTCATAATTTAACCTTTCAAAATTTTTTACATATATATTTGACACATGGGGGTCTATTAATTGACGCAATCCTGTAAATCCCTTCTCTGGGAATCAGCAACTTGTCAACTTTGAATGAATAAAGGGAAATAAAATGGTTGCAGTTGGAGGCTGTTCAAACCAATAGCGCTCAATGTGGTTCCTACTGAGGTCTCCAAGAGAGAGGAAGAATGCCATCGACTGTTACACCGCGATAGAAGAAGACTTAGAAAAATTATTTAAGAACAATCCGCGTAGCAGGACACTCAGCTCACTCTCCTTGTCCTTTTGTGGACTTTCAATTGAACTCCACCTCCGGAGTGGGAAGTGAGGAGCAAATACGATGCATGATCACAATTAATTCAAACTTATGGGATTACTGCTGAAATCAGTTGATGAGATCGGATCTCTTTCTGGCGGTTCCCCTGTATTCTTTTCCACTTCTGAGGCATACAGTTTCATTCACAGACATTCTCAAGATTCAAGTTTTCAATTTACTTAGTTCCACTTAGCTGATGAGATTGTGGGGCGAGCCACGAAGTTGGCGGAGCCTTAGCGAATTGACACTGTTAGGGGGTGGGTCAATTTATGCAAATAGTTGTCGTCGTCGTCGTTGTCGTCGTCGTCGTCGTCGTCGTCGTCGTTGTCGTCGTCGTCGTCGTCGTCGTTACGATTTTGACATGCTAATAACTTTGTCGGATTTAAAGCTGCCAAGTTGAAAATTTGTAGGTATCAATATGAGCAAAAGTTGAGATTTTTGAGAGACTTTCAGACACCATCAGTGCAATGGTCTCCCGCTAGAGGGCCACATGTCTAAACATTAAATGCCCTCCCATTTCTTTGCTTTTAATCCGTTTAAGCTGAAACTTGGCAGATATGTATTAGACCATTAGCTGTGACTTTCAAAGGAGGCGAATCCATCTGCAGTTCTCCAGTCTGCCGCTAGAGGGCCAAAGGTCTGAAAGTGAAATCGTCGATTTTGACATGCTAATAACTTTGTCGGATTTAAAGCTGCCAAGTTGAAAATTTCTAGGTATCAATATGAGCTAAAGTTGAGATTTTTGAGACACTTTCAGACACCATCAGTGCAATGGTCTCCCGCTAGAGGGCCACATGTCTAAACATTAAATGCCCTCCCATTTCTTTGCTTTTAATCCGTTTAAGCTGAAACTTGGCAGATATGTATTAGACCATTAGCTGTGACTTTCAAAGGAGGCGAATCCATCTGCAGTTCTCCAGTCTGCCGCTAGAGGGCCAAAGGTCTGAAAGTGAAATCGTCGATTTTGACATGCTAATAACTTTGTCGGATTTAAAGCTGCCAAGTTGAAAATTTCTAGGTATCAATATGAGCAAAAGTTGAGATTTTTGAGAGACTTTCAGACACCATCAGTGCAATGGTCTCCCGCTAGAGGGCCACATGTCTAAACATTAAATGCCCTCCCATTTCTTTGCTTTTAATCCGTTTAAGCTGAAACTTGGCAGATATGTATTAGACCATTAGCTGTGACTTTCAAAGGAGGCGAATCCATCTGCAGTTCTCCAGTCTGCCGCTAGAGGGCCAAAGGTCTGAAAGTGAAATCGTTGTCGTCGTTATGATATTGACATGCTTATAACTTTGTCGAATTTAAAGCTGCCAAGTTGAAAATTTGTTTTGTTGAAAATCAGTTCAACAGTCACCCGCTATAGGACTACTTTATGCCTGAAAGTGAATAGATTCTCCCGTCTCATTGATTTTAATCAGTTTAAGCTGAATCTTGCCATATATTCTGGACCACATGCTGCGTCTTTGTGGGGGGGGGGGGGGGAGATTTAATCGGTCTGCCGCTATACGACGAAATTTCTGAAAGTGAGATCCGTCTCTCATTTCGTTATCCGTTATTCAAGATGAAACTTGGCCGATGTACGTATGTACTATTCATCCATAGGCTGTGTCTTTGTGGGGCTGGAGACCCTAATCCATCTTCAGTTCTCACTATACCGCTAGAGTCAGAAATGTCTGAATAGAAATGAAAGAGGTAAAAAGTGATTAGGCGAAATCTGCTTAAAATTTGCTAATACAGTAATACTTTCGAATTAGTACTTAAATTAAATTTAAGTCACGTGCTGCGCGAAGGCCCCACTTCGTGTTATTCTGTCAGAGGCATTAGTGAGAGCTCTAAAGTTGTTCACAACTTAGAATAAGCTTCCTATGTCTTTTTGTAACAGCAAGGAGACCAACTACTTGATAGTGGACAATAATTCTGAACATAAGAAGTTTATCGATAGCAATAAAAACCCGAATGGAGCTGAGAAGGTCACGTTGACGACTTCAGTTCGCATGATATTCCGTCAACGTGAGTTCCAGGGTCTGGATACAAGAGCAGTTGAGTTGAATTAATAACTCCTTAACGGTTACAAGGCTGTTACTACTGAGGACAACAGATCACAGTATGGTGTATCTACCAGAATGTTTCCAAGGGTACACCATGTTGGATATGCCACGCATATACTGTATGTAAAGCAATGTTTTACTATACACTTATAGTGGCACGCAATTGTCGAAACCCGCCCTGCTATGCCATGCAAACATGCTCATTGAAACTAACCGGACACTGTCATCGCCTATTCACACCTTGTGTTATGGCAACCTCGTTATCTGGCAACCGGAGAGACATGCTGGTTGCCAGTCAATATTTTTTCTTCGCCTTTTTACCAACATAGACGACTGGAGGACCTAGTGCATGACTACCTGAGTGATTTGGGGTGACTTTGTTTTTGGGTCTGCCGCCGTTGCACTATTGTGCGGCCGATCACTTTCAAATTAAAACAATAAACCATGGTCAAGAACACAAGTTGCAGTTTAATTTTTGCTGTCTGCGAGTATTTGCATCGATTTTACCGGGATGGGTTTTTTGGACTGCGTCGAGAGTCACCCCGTATCTGTAATTATTATAAACCTTTGTACTTCCTTAATACAGTTAATATTAACATACAGAATATTTAAGGGGAAAATTCAATTTAAATTAATACTGGCAGACGATATTTATATGAGGCTGATCCTTTATGTTCTATAATTGGAAACAGCAGCCTGTAAGCCTGTATAGTATAGTATACAGATGCATAAGGATCCCCGGCAACAGTTGGGAAGTTTCTTTTCCGTCAAAAATGTTGGACGACCAGGAACAACTCGCCAGATATCGACAAATTACCCGCGAGTGGGAAATGCGAGGCGATTGGACGTCAGACCAGCGACTTCTCGAGAACAATCGGCGAACGCATTAAGGAGAGGAAATTCGTCGCGACTGGTTGTAAGACCACGCACAGCAGCTTATGTTATGGAGTGAGTGAGGGTCGTATACTACAGTGTAGTTGGTTAGGAGACCCACGCAGCTGTATATGTTATGGAGTGAGTGAGGGGCTTGTACTACAGTAGTTGGTTAGGAGACCCTCACAGCTGTATATGCTATGGAGTGAGTGAGGGACGTGTACTACTGTAGTTGGTTAGGGGACCCTCACAGCTGTATGTGCTATGGAGTGAGTGAGGGACGTGTACTACAGTAGTTGGTTAGGAGACCCGGGCAGCTGTATATGCTATGGAGTGAGTGAGGGTCGTGTACTACAGTAGTTGGTTAGGAGACCCGGGCAGCTGTATGTGTACTACAGTAGTTGGCTAGGAGACCCGGGCAGCTGTATGTGTACTACAGTAGTTGGTTAGGAGACCCGCACAGCTGTATATGTTATGGAGTGAGTGAGGGACGTGTACTACAGTAGTTGGTTAGGAGACCCTCACAGCTGTATATGCTATGGAGTGGGTGAGGGACGTGTACTACAGTAGTTGGTTAGGAGACCCAGGCAGCTGTATGTGTACTACAGTAGTTGGTTAGGAGACTCGGGCAGCTGTATGTGTACTACAGTAGTTGGTTAGTAGACCCACGCAGCTGTATATGCTATGGAGTGAGTGAGGGACGTGTACTGAGGCCTGGCTGGGTCGAATACATAATATAGTTTATGAATATTTGAAATTTCGTAAATGTAACATCGGACTATGAGGATCTGGCTAAGTAACCTGATAAATATAAGTGCATCTCCATAGGTGTATGCGCATAAATTGAAATCCGTCTATGTGTCTGATACTATTACTATTACTGTACTTTGTTTTTCCAGCCATCATAAGGATACCCAACTGTTTGTGGGAGGAGGATTTGCGTTCAGCCAACACGATTTGCCGATTAATTCCGTTCCGTCAGCGCATCCAGCTAAGTGGGATACTTCGCAACTGTTCGCTAACAGAAACGCAGACGAATTGATTCGGCGGGATTTGTTCTCAGGTTTGTACCGCGACCGGCCAGCCACTGTTAACTTTGTAAATATTACACCCGTCTCTCTCTCCTCCTTACTGATATAGCGTCCCTCTTTCCTCCTTACTGGTATAGAGTCCCTCTCTCCTCCTTACTGGTATAGAGTCCCTCTCTTCTCCTTACTGGTATAGAGTCCCTCTCTTCTCCTTACTGGATGACTCAGAATTTTTATTTTCGCTTTAATTCTTTAACTACAAAAAAAAAGTCTCCGACGCGACGATATCTAAAAAGTTACACTGCAGTTATTATTTAACCATAATGAATTGAAATCCTTTCACTCTAGGTGGAAGGGCGTACTGTGGAAGATCACCAATGATGGTGAACAGTCATTATTTTAGGAAACAGAGTGGAAGGGCTTACTGTGGAAGATTACCCATGACGGTGAACAGGCATTATTTTGGGAAACAGAGTGTAAGGGCGTACTGTGGAAGATCACCCATGGTGGTGAACAGGCATTCCTTTAGGAAACAGAGTGGAAGGGCTTACTGCGGAAGATCACCCATGGTGGTGAACATGCATTATTTTGGGAAACAGAGTGGAAGGGCTTACTGCGGAAGATCACCCATGGTGGTGAACAGCCATTATTTTGGGAATCAGAATGGAAGGGCTTACTGTGGAAGATAACCCATGGTGGTGAACAGGCATTATTTTGGGAAACAGAATGGAAGGGCTTACTGTGGAAGATAACCCATGGTGGTGAACAGGCATTATTTTAGGAAACAGAGTGGAAGGGTTGATTGTTAAGATCACCCATGGTGGTGACCAGGCATTACTTTGGGAACCAGAGTGGAAGGGTTTACAGTGGAAGATCACCCATGGTCATGAACAGGCATTATTTTGGGAACAGAGTGGAAGGGTTTACTGTATAAGATCACCCATGGTGGTGAACAGGCATTACTTTGGGAAACAGAGTGGAAGTGTTTACAGTGGAAGATCACCCATGGTGGTGAACAGGCATTATTTTGTGAAACAGAGTGGAAGGGCTAACTGTGGAAGATCACCCATGGTGGTGAACAGGCATTATTTTGGGAAACAGAGTGGAAGGGTTGACTGTGCAAGATCACCCATGGTGGTGACCAGGCATTACTTTGGGAACCAGAGTGGAAGGGTTTACAGTGGAAGATCACCCATGGTCATGAACAGGCAGTATTTTGGGAACAGAGTGGAAGGGTTTACTGTGGAAGATCACCCATGGTGGTGAACAGGCATTACATTGGGAAACAGAGTGGAAGGGCTTACTCTGGAAGATAACCCATGGTGGTGAACAGGCATTATTTTGGGAAACAGAGTGGAAGGGTTGACTGTGCAAGATCACCCATGGTGGTGACCAGGCATTACTTTGGGAACCAGAGTGGAAGGGTTTACAGTGGAAGATCACCCATGGTCATGAACAGGCAGTATTTTGGGAACAGAGTGGAAGGGTTTACTGTGGAAGATCACCCATGGTGGTGAACAGGCATTCATTTAGGAAACAGAGTGGAAGGGCGTACTCTGGAAGATAACCCATGGTGGTGAACCGGCATTCATTTAGGAAACAGAGTGGAAGGTTTTACTGTGGAAGAACGCCCATGGTGGTGAACAGGCATTCCTTTAGGAAACAGAGTGGAAGGGCGTACTGTGGAAGATCACCCATGGTGGTGAACAGGCATTATTTTGGGAAACAGAGTGGAAGGGCGTACTGTGGAAGATCACCCATGGTGGTTTACAGGCATTACTTTGGGAAACAGAGTGGAAGGGCGTATTGTGGAAGATCACCCGTGGTGGTTTACAGGCATTACTTTGGGAAACAGAGTGGAAGGGCGTACTGTGGAAGATCACCCATGGTGGTTTACAGGCATTACTTTGGGAAACAGAGTGGAAGGGCTTACTGTGGAAGATCACCCATGGTGGTGAACAGGCATTCCTTTAGGAAACAGAGTGGAAGGGCGTACTGTGGAAGATCACCCATGGTGGTGAACAGGCATTATTTTAGGAAACAGAGTGGAAGGGCTTACTGCGGAAGATCACCCATGGTGGTGAACAGGCATTATTTTAGGAAACAGAGTGGAAGGGTTTACTGTGGAAGAACGCCCATGGTGGTGAACAGGCATTCCTTTAGGAAACATTGGAATGGTTTACTGTGGAAGATCACCCATAGTGGTGAACAGGCATTCCTTTAGGAAACAGAGTGGAAGGGTTTGTTATATGAGAATAATAATCAGTTTGATCGAGTTATTATATTACAGTTTAACCAATATATATAGTCAGACAGTTGAATCCAGTTAGATGTGGAATCATGAACTGTAGCCTACTGATTACCGGTACGCGGTAACCATACTACCGTACCTATATCAGTAACTAACACATACAGTCATCCAGGTACTGTCTACAGTATTAACAATCTTCCGTTTCTTTCCTTTTTTTTTTAGTTTGTTCCACAAATAAATTCTAACTATAAAAAAAAAACTATTCTGGCCATAAGTCAATTATGGTCTTAAGTTTCAACTTGTACAAATACAAATCGGATAGTCATTCAATTAGTTACTTTCAGTTTGTTACATTCATTGAAATTTATGCTATCGGCTTGTCAAACATGACCAGTTAGATTTTCCAAAAGCTCATACATCACAAACGGGTCGTTCAATATGCGTTTTAATAAAACAACGGACTGACTTTTTGCTTTGGTCAGTGTATCAGCAATCTGCAACTTTGTTGGAATCCATTTCAGTTTTTCAATATCAACCACGAGTTCTTTAATAAATGCAAAGTCAATTGCCAGTCGTTTCTCTATCGGAATCTTCCCATTATATAAATCCTGAACCAATCCTTTGTGATCGGAGTAAAAATGACAATCAATTAGATCAGATCGCAATATAGACTTCATAAACATCTGAATATATCGACCCATATCGACACCCTCTACCAGGGCAAACGTCTCGGCAGATAATGTACTTTTAGTAACACGCCGACAACAACGGCTAGCCCAATATAACAAATAATGTCCCCAGAAAATATAGATAGCTAAGCGAGACGGGTTACCAAACGAAGAATCAACGAATACATAAAGATTAGGAATTGTTGAACGCACTGCTTCGGGAGGATCTGCAGTTTCTGGATGGTAATATTTCAATATAACCTTTTCAGACTTTATCTTCCTTACTGTTTTGTTTAATAACGCGATATCGTCCGCGTTTGGAGAGTTAATCTGAGATAAACTCCCTACAATAAATCCGATATCTGGTCTAGTGTTTGTTGAAACCCACATTAGCTTCCCCAATGTTGATTTGAAATATGATTTGCACGATAACTCACTATCTTTGTCAATAACCTCAAAATCAATGCCTTCAATATACTGTTCTTGTGATATTTCATAACTACCATTATCTAGCTGGCGAATGCATACTCCCAGAAACTTAGTCCATGTATCTTTGATTCGCCGGACTTTACCCACTTTCAACAATTGTGCAATGCCTTCACGAACCTTAGGAAGACCATTCACACCACCTATGAGAAGGTCATCAACGTGTGTTGCTATCATACCAACAAGTCTATCATGTTCATCATAATTTGTATACAACGCTGGATCAAATTGGTTTTGAAAGTTACCCAGTACAAACAGCTCTTCCTGCAACTTATGATAGCAATACCTACAGGCATCCTGTAACCCATAGACGGCTTTATTTAATTTCCAGAATACATTTGCAGCTTTGATTTCTTTTGATTTGGTGCTTAATTTGTTTATGTACTCTGGAGGTGGTACAGCATAAATAACTCGATCACTATCAAAGTTATTACTCTGAAGAAAGGCCGTTTTAATATCAATGACCCACAAATCCCACTTAAATAAAGAAGCCATGGATAACAGAGTTCGTATCGATGTCTTGTCACAAGTTGGCGAAAATGAGATTGGATCTTCTTTATCCTGAAATCCTTTAACTACCAAACGGGCCTTTGTAAATTTTATACCTTCCACATCTTTCTCCGTAATAACCCAGCGAGTCTGAACAATATTAGCTTTACTAGGAACTTCATAGACTTCCGTATATACATCATTCTGCAGCCAGTTTAACAGTTCCTGTTCCTTGGCTGCCTCAGTGTCTAGCAAAGGTGTAGGTCTTTGTTCGCCAAAATAACCATAGAACTCTGGCGGTTTGCGCTCTCTTGTAGGATATTTCGAAGAAACTTCCGAAAGAATTGGTTCTTCCATGACCTCACAATTATCAATACTAGTCGATTCCATAGACGGCATCATTGCGTCATCGTAATTAGCACTGGACGCATTCAAATTGTCAGAGTATGACTCAGAAGTTGAACCATTGGGATTGACTTGTTTGACTTTATTTATCGCCGGTAATTCTTCTGGATCAGAAGTGCCAACACTTCCTGAGTGGCTATAATCTTCAACTATCATGTCTGTGTCTTCGGTTTCTTTGAACTCACTTCCAAATCCCAGTTTGGCACTATCGTGTAGCTTAATTTCTGATCTATGACAACGGATATAGCGAGAGCCATGACCAACAAGTATTTCCGAACCTTTAACAGCAACAACCTTCGCTGGACCACACCACTTGCCCGCAGTGTTATAATAATATACTGCATCTCCATTGACAACCTCACTATTAGATGGTCGTATGTTTCTTTGTAATGCTCTACGAACCCGACTAGAAGCATCCGATTTTGCAAATTGTTCCCTCACATCATTCAACAAAGCGATATGTTCAATAACAGATTTGCTAACTGATTGTGAATTATCTAAAGCACATAAGTTGTCCGTCAAAACTCCTCCTATATTCGGGCCCCTGCCAAACATTATTTGGTGTGGAGAAAAGCCATTATGATTTGGCCAAGCATTCTTTACAAACGTAGCCATAGTTAATATTTTATAATCAGAATAGCTCTGATTATCCGATTTTATTCGACAATATATATCCTTAATTAAACCATTATGTCTCTCCGTTATTCCGTTGCTGAATGGAGAGTATGGTGCCGTAACATCATGTGTCATATTAAGCTTATTGCACAACTCAGTAAAGCTTATAGCAACGAACTCGCCACCATTATCTGTGAAGACTGATTTGTTAGGTGGACCAAAAATAGAACACCATTTATCCAATAATGCACTCTGAACACTTGTGGACAATTTATTTGGCAGTATCATTGTCATACTATAGCGAGAGAATAAGTCTACAACGTGAAGAACGGGCTTACCATGGCTATAATTCAACTCTTCCATAAAAAATAAATCTAAACCGATAATATCGTTACATGTTTTGCCAAGAGGCAGTGAAACAATTGGATTAGATGGTTTTCTTCTTCCATGTATTTTACATTCAGCACAATCCTTCATTACTTCATCAACAAAAGTTATATAGGACTCACCAACAAACAAGCCAGACTGTTCGATCAGCTTAATTAGCGTTTGTTTCGACGGATGAGCGAACTGTTTATGAAGTTTCAGAATCTCCTTATATGATAACTGCAATTGAGATTTCGGATTCTGCAATTTCCCACGTTCGGTTTCACTAGAATCGATGCGATTATCACCGTTGTCAGCTCTTTTATCAGCTGTATCTGTGATTAATGCAGTATTCATAAGCCTTTCACCTGGAATTAGTGGAATCGCACAGTGACCAGATATTAACTCAACAAGTTGCACTGCTGATCCATTAATTGTTGCAATATTTGCCGAAATATCTAGCATTACCTGAAGTTTGGCCATTGTTGGTCGAGAGAGTAGTAGTGGCAATGATCCCTCTATAACGTCAACAGATATTTTATACGTAATATCATTAACCGGAATATCAAGAATATAGTTCTGTTTTGCAATCTTTTCTTCTCCACCGCCGAATATATATACTGAATAAGTGGTACGAGAAGAAGGATTTACATTGAATATAGCCTTATAAGTTTCAAGCCATTCAGTTCCAGAAACAGTCTTCGTGCAAGCAGTGTCCAAAATGGCATAAATGTCAGTTGTTTTTCTAATGAAGTTATTAGTTTTCTTGGTCGGTTTTGCAAGAAACACGCTATTTTTAAACAGATGTTTAAGAAAGTAAACATTTCGTTCATTATCTCCAGAATCTTCTCTACACCCAATGAGCATCTTTTCATTATCAGATTCTGATTCATTATGCGGACAGAGATCATCTGTATGGAGTACAGACTCACATACATTACATTGAGATTTATGAGGACAATCCCGTTGAAAGTGATATATCGAATCGCAGACTCGGCAGCGGTTGTTTTTATTAGGGCCCTTGACATTTGAATTAGTAAATGGTAAAGGTAGTTTGCTGGTGTTTATCGAGTTTGGCTTAAACGATCTACCGGTGCCAGTACCTAGGTTGGATTTGGATTGAAAACGTGACGGTTTCTTATTCCTAAAATTAGCCTCCAAAGCAATTTCAGTTTTTAGTTCTTCGGAATCAAATCTCGATTCATCGGTGCCTAACTTGGAATTACCAGATCCAATATCCGACATCATTCTCAAAATATGTCGTTTCACGTCATTAAATTCAAGTTTAGCAGTTGCCAAAATCATTTTGCGCTCACTATTACTTAAATTGGATTTATGTATCAATTCGGCCGCCAAAATAGAATCGTCAAACGTAAGACCAAATTCTTTTAGGTTACTCACCATACTCTCGAATTTTATCACAAAGTCACGCACATTTTCATTGGAATTTCGACAAAAATTCCGAAATATAACAAAATTGTTGTAGGCATCTTCCTCTTTTTCTTTTAAAAACGTTTCATCCAATTGTCTAATAAGAGAAGCTAAACCGCCATCCACTGCTAATGCGGGAACGTCTAAGTCCAAAGCTTTATCTTTGGCAACACCACGAAGATTAAGAATTACTGTAGCTGCTTGTTTCGCCGCTGAAGTTTCTGTTATCGATTCCCAAACTAAGATTTCTTTCTTCCACCGACGATAGTTTGGATTCTTTCCAGATGGATCAAATACGGGAGGTGGTATACGATTTGAATTATTACCCATTGCCATATTCTGATTACAGGATTGCCGTTAATCGTAGTATGTAACCAGAAACACCTTGTCTGCAGTCACCGGTACGGTAGGCCTAGCACCTAGGGTAGGCCTAGCACCTAGGCCTATACAATCAGACGGTACGGATCAACTGGCACTGTCGTTTCGTAGGAATTATCAGTGAGGTTGACAGGTTGAAATGTACCGGTACGGTACCGTAGGCTACCGTACAGAAGTTCCAGAATGCCAGAAATCCCTGCGAAAAATTGATTCTCACAATACCGATAGGCCTACCGGTAAATAATTAAGAAAGCGTCATCACGCCAGATCCGCCATCACGGAATTGAGGTTAAACGTTAAACGTCGAACTGGAGCGCCATCACGCCTGCGCCATCACGCAGAATTCAAATGTACCGTCAGACCGTAAAAAAAAAACTTGCGCCGTCACGCCTGCGCCATCACGCATTTAAACCGTAATAAAGTGTAAGCTCTGCTACCATTGTTATATGAGAATAATAATCAGTTTGATCGAGTTATTATATTACAGTTTAACCAATATATATAGTCAGACAGTTGAATCCAGTTAGATGTGGAATCATGAACTGTAGCCTACTGATTACCGGTACGCGGTAACCATACTACCGTACCTATATCAGTAACTAACACATACAGTCATCCAGGTACTGTCTACAGTATTAACAGGGTTTACTGTGGAAGAACGCTCATAGTGGTGAACAGGCATTCCCTTAGGAAACAGTGGAATGGTTTACTGTGGAAGATCACCCAAGGTGGTGAACAGGCATTCCTTTAGGAAACAGTGGAATGGTTTACTGTGGAAGATCACCCATGGTGGTGAACAGGCATTCCTTTAGGAAACAGAGTGGAAGGGTTTACAGTGGAAGATCACCCATGGTAGTGAACAGGGATTCCTTTAGGAAACAGAGTGGAAGGTTTAACTGTGGAAGATCACCCATGGTGGTGAACAGGCATTATTTTGGGAAACAGAGTGGAAGGGTTTACTGTGGAAGATCACCCATGGTGGTGAACAGAAATTCCTTGGCTTAATACGTCTAAAAGATTCTCTCAATTATAATTAATTATTGGTACCAATGGAAAGTTGGGCATGAAGGCAGTCCAAATTTGTAAATATATTTAAATTTGATTGAGAAATAATTTGAAAGTGTATGTCATTGCTTCAGGCCATTTATTCTTTAGTCATATGGGCTATTTATTCTTTTAATAAATATCCTAAATTATGGAACATTATATTTATCTCGTAAGTAGCTGGGCAACGATTGAAGAATTACTGTTTGTACAATATCGACGGAAATAAAATAAATCGGCGAAAATAAAAGTTCTGGCTCACCCAGGAATGACGAGGGAGGTGAAACTATCTCTGTTTCAATTTTCATGCAATCTCATTAAGATTTGTAGACATTGTATTTTTATTCTAGCACATTTGTTCAATTGATAGCTAAGATGTTCTAGAATATTTTTTATTATATAACCTAGCAAAATCTGAATAAAAATATCGATGTTCTAAAATATTTTCTATAACAGGAAAAAATTACAAAATTTATCTAAGAAAAGTCGCAATTGATGTGCCCAAACATGTTACACCCTTGTTCCAAAACAAGTTTATAAAAACCTTATTTGGGATTATTTAGCACTTCTTCAAATCATGGCCGAAATGTGTTTCAATTCGAGCGAGCGCACCAAAACAGGTGTACATGAGTTAATAAGGAAACACCTAGGGTCATAAGGAAATACATAGGGTCATAAGGAAACACCTAGGGTCATAAGGAAATACCTAGGGTCATAAGGAAATACCTAGGGTCATAAGGAGATACCTAGGGTCATAAGGAAACACCTATGGTCATAAGGAGATACCTAGCGTCATAAGGAAATACCTAGGGTCACAAGGAAACACCTAGGGTCATAAGGAAACCCCTAGGGTCACAAGGAAACACCTAGGGTCATAAGGAAATACCTAGGGTCATAAGGAAACACCTAGGGTCATAAGGAAATACCTAGGGTCATAAGGAAATACCTATGGTCATAAGGAAACACCTAGGGTCATAAGGAAACACCTAGGGTCACAAGAAAACACCTAGGGTCATAAGGAAATACCTAGGGTCATAAGGAAACACCTAGGGTCACAAGGAAACACCTACGGTCATAAGGAAATACCTAGGGTCATAAGGAAACACCTAGGGTCATAAGGAAATACCTAGGGTTATAAGGAAATACCTATGGTCATAAGGAAACACCTAGGGTCATAATCAATCAATCAATCAATCAATCAATCAATCAACGGAGCTCGAACGAGCTCGTGTATTATTCGCATAATGGGATACCACAATATTTAATTATAAAATCATTGCACCAGTGAACGTTTGTTTGTAATTTTTGTTTTGTTCTGATGTAATATGGTTTTAGGGGGTGCGTTATTCGTTTTATGTTCTGTTCAAAAAAAAAAAGGAGAGAAAGCAGTAGCATAGCTAGTTTTGCCTCTTACCTTCTTTTTCTCAGAGAATCGTGATGTGGTACACCGGTTGGGTTATTATGGTGATGTCGGCCAGTGATCCTGAGTATATTCTGCGATGCCATATATCAGTGCAATTTTTCTAATAATAGTAACTGTATTGTAATGTGCCGAAATTTCAGTTTTAAATTTTATTTTTAAGTTTATTTTTCTAATAATAGTAACTGTATTGTATTGTGCCGAAATTGCAATTTTAATTTTATTTTAAATTTCGTTTACGGTGTAAATAAAAAAAAAAAAAAAAAAATGTAAGGAAATACCTAGGGTCATAAGGGAATACCTATGGTCATAAGGAAATACCTAGGGTCACAAGGAAACACCTAGGGTGATAAGGAAATACCTGGGAGGGTCATGAAACACCTAGGGTCATAAGGAAACACCTAGGGTCATAAGGAAACACCTTGGGTCACAAGGAAACACCTAGGGTCATAAGGAAATACCTAGGGTCATAAGGAAATAACTAGGGTCATAAGAAATCACCTAGGGTCATAAGGAAATACCTAGGGTCATAAGGAAACACCTAGGGTCATAAGCAAATACCTAGGGTCATAAGGAAACACCTAGGGTCTTAAGGAAACCAAATTGGCCCAATGTGGAATAATGATAATGTGGTAGGTAATAAATGGAGGCCTATCAGACTACCTACCCGCGCCTACAATAATTAGCAATCCTTGCCCCTCCCATACAAATAGTTGGTTGTTCTGTTATACTATAACTCAGACTCACCATCTTTAAATATATATTGTGGATTTTGAGCAGCGGGCAGAACATAATTAAAGGCAACTCGTAAATATTTTTTAATATTTATTACTGATAGGTGCAGGTAATTAATTTTCCGAAGTTATAATTTATTAATTACATTAAGCATCCCTAAACATCAGCTGGAGACAACACTTGACAAATTCCGAGCTTTATGGTACAATACCACCTGTATCAACCACCCTCCGTGAACGCAGATTAAGATTCAGTGGGCACTGCTGGCGAAGTAAATACGAGGTCATACCAGATCTACTTTTCTGGCAACCAACTCATGGAAGGCGTAGTCGTGGACGACCGGCCATAACATATATAGATCAACTTGAAAGGGATACTGAACTTGGGAGGAACGAAATTGCGACAACTATGGAGAATCGGGAAGCCTGGAAGGATCTCATTTCCACTGTCCGAGCTCGCTCGACCTTGTGGTAGTTGGAGAATCGGGAAGCCTGGAAGGATGTCATTTCCACTGTCCGAGCTCGCTCGACCTAGTGGTAATTGGAGAATCGGGAAGCCTGGATGGATCTCATTTCCACTGTCCGAGTTCGCTCGACCTAGTAGTAGTTGGAGAATCGGGAAGCCTGGAAGGATCTCATTTCCACTGTCCGATCTCGCTCGACCTAGTAGTAGTTAGTAGTAAATCGTTAACATCACAATGATTGTAAATTATAATCGCTTTACTTGATGTATTCCAGTCGACATACAATATACATATCTATCTGACATAAAACCTGTACAAAATGCTGCTATTTTATGTTATTCTCAAAGGGCACGCTTGCGTGACTTCCGTTTTGCAAACTCAGATATCTCTAATTGTATAGATATCTTGGAACATTATTCTCGATGTTCAATATCGTAAGCCAGTGCTATATGTTCTGTAACTTATAATCATAATTATTTAGCACTTAAAATTTTTTCCTGATCAAGATTACATTATTTGGGCCACATTTAAAACTTGGGGCCGCAAGCTATGGCCCACGCCCCCTAAACCTGGCACCGAGTATGCCATTTAATATTGAGAAGAATTAATTAATAATCCTACCCACCGGTCGATATAGTGAACTAACACTAGTTACACTAATACTCATAAAGTGAACAGAATATTTACTTAGTAACATAACATTATTTTTCTTTAATCTAAAGATGTTCACACTCAAGTTCGGTTTAAAGAAGAGGGCGGAGTTACTGTACACGTGGAGGGCTCGGAGACACAGTTTATACGAGACCTCGCCCTGCTCAACGATATTGATGAAAGTCCATTGGATCGAAAACGGAAACCATCGAACAGAGAAAGATACCAAAGATTCAGGTAGCCTAATTCATATATAATAAGTAGTAATGTATCATTTTCAACGAGGCAGCGTTTTTCTCCGCCTCGTTTAAGGTACTTTGAATTAACTATTTTTAATCTATTTGTGCTAGTAATAAGCATTGTATAATTTTACTAATAATCAGCTTTACTTTAAAATAACCCTTGTTCTAAATATATGGACTAGAGTATCAAATATATTATACTGTAGTACCTAAATGATTACGTCATCACTGCTGTAATCATGCTTGTAATGGAATGATAATCGCGGGACATTAAATAGTAGCGATGCATGAAAACGAAATCCTAATGTGAAGTTGAACGACGTTCATATCGCGTTACTACGCTATTTATTCGAATAATTAGACCTTTTAAGCACTTTTGTAACTATTTACTAATAAACCGCCAACCATATCGGGGTCGTCCTCAAGGAATGGGGCCCATCGACGGTGTTCCGCTGCTTGAGCCGTGGCATCCGGTGCTTTGTAATTCATATTAATCATATCCTGAATGCGTTGCTCTTTTCCTTTGATGTCGAGTATAAGTTGTTCTACGGTGTCATTCAGCTGTTTGTTATCATCTCTCAACGATTTGTTCGCGGCTCTAAGACGATTGTTATCCACCGTCAAGAGTTTGTTTTGCCCAATAGTTTCTTCAAGTTCTAAATTGATGCTCCCAATAGCTTTGGGATAATTGTGGATGACTTTGTCATGGAGGAGATCGATATCATTTTGTAGGATAACCAGCTTGTCGCGAAGGTACCCCATTCGCAATGTCTCCTTGCGCATTTCGTTAAGATCCTCCCGGTATCTGCTCATCTTCTCTTCCAAACTCTCCTTGTATATTCGACATACTTTGCTTTCGCACATTTCACCTATCTTAGATACACTACGAATTAATAGAAATTAAAAATGTTTCAATATCTCACAATCAATATTGTTTGATTGATAATAGCATCTATTTGCTGTTTGAATAGGAACACATACTACCGGTGGTGGGTATTTTTTAATACCTAAATTACAACATATTAGTAGTCCAATATTCTAGAATTTGTATATATTTATATAACTAATACCATAGTTATTTACTTGCGCAGTGTTAATTGCATTTGTTTCTCCCAACGTATTATTTGCTTTACATAATATTATATTTAAATAATTAATTATGTTATCTCAATTATATTGAGATTGCGGAGCGATAAAGAAAGGTCAGCAGCACACGCATGCGAAAATTAGTTTAAGGATGCTAGCTTGCCGAGGTATTCTTATTTATCCATTTACAATACTAAAACCTAAAATCGTGAATGAGAAAATGTTACAACTTTATAAGCAAATACCAAATAGTTGTAGGCTACGTTTCCTGTGCATAACAATAATGTTTAATTGTTTAACAGGACACGTTCCGCAGGGCAATCTTCCAGAGGTGGTTTGAGGGTACAGTTGATGTTGGCGCCCTCCCATAAACCATTGCTTGGATCAGGCTGGTCCCAACAGCTGCTACAGTTAGCCGAGGAAACCAAGGAATATGTTGCTGCAAAGGTATGTCATCTTCATACATTTTGACTGATTTATCACCTTTTACTATTTATTACATGAAGAACAAAATGTATTTTCCCTTATTGTGATCTTGTGATTGGTCAGAGGGAAAAGGGGTCAATTTTTTCCCATGTAATAATTGGAATAATGGAATTAAACATTCCCTCCCGCTATTTCATTTGGTAAAAATAGTAGTAGATTTATTTTCACCTTCCCTTATTCACTGTAAACCACCAAGGTATCGGTGTACATTTTTAGTATTGGTATACAAGGGCGGACAGTGTACTTAAAAAAGATATGTTGAAGATTTAGAAAAACCCCAGAAATATATTTTTTTAAACAAATCAGTATTTTAGAACATTAATCGAACTGGTAAAAATGAATATTTTTTTTAAACTGGATACGCCAGACTGGCTGGAATTTCATTTATTATAAACAAAATTACTAAGATATAACATATCAACTAAGACAACTAAGATAACTAAGACACAACTAAGATATAACTAAGATAACTGCACTATAACACAGTATAAGCACAGAAATAAAACGGGCCGTACTTATAGTACAAGTATATATTTGTCATAAAGTTAATAAAGTAAATATTTGGGGTAGGTGGGTATACAGATGTGCAGATATAGTCCATAGCAGTTCCAGGTAATTGTCTAATACGATTGTACCAAGGTATTGTAGAACTATGTTCTAGTTCTAGAACGCCTTAGATTATACTAATACTCAGATAGTAATCATTTGCAGTTAGAGTTCATTATGACGAGTTTAAAAATATATTAATATAGGGCCTATATAGCATTCCATGGGCCTAGGCGTAACCAAATACAACTTTATTAGTTGACTACCCACAACTTTACGTAAAGTTGCCCTTGGCCATAAACCTTCGTTAGTAATGCTTATGATTGTATACTTATACTATACGGTTTTTTTCGTTGGATAATATTATTATTAAAATGGAGAGATTTAAATGCAGTTATTGGATATAGCGTAGCCTACCGGAATATCTAAAGGTAGCGGTAGTGTAGTCAAATCTTCAGTTAAAATGAAACTTCAACACTGAAGAATAATAACGACCGGTTGCTGAATATTGATGAGAAATATCACTTTACATCAGTATTTATTTTGCACATGAAAGAAATAAAAGTAAACGTCCGTGAAATAAATTACATGTGTAATTGTAGGAAAGGAACAGATTTTTTCGCGCACCAACCCTATTGTCGGTTTTAATAAAGCAATTTAGTGGAATTCGTATTTTTATTCTTAAATTGTTAATTTTTCGCTTAAATATACCCCAAAATCGGGAGAAAAAGGTGCTGTATGGAAAAAAACTATCCTGTAGGATCCTGTAGGATCCTGTAGGATCCTGTAGCATCGCGTGAAAAAAGTAAAACAAAATATTCTTGGGGGAATTTCTTAAATTTTATTAAATTAGTTGAAAGACGAACTAAATGGTTTGCATGGAATTTGAATACAATTTATGCAAACAGTCAAGTTATTGCAACTTTAGTGTCTTATATACAAGGCGTACTCCAAAACGGAACTCAATATCCAATATTGGTTTATGTAGTTAAGCGGCTCTCTAGTTACGTAATAAATATTCGAGAACACTAAATTATTTAACATTGAGTAAGGCAGCATCAGGAGTTAAAGAGTAGTAAGTAGCCTACAGTAATTTGAATTGCAGTAACTATGGAAGCAATATAGTAAAATCAGGAGTTCAATTTATTTTGTAACAGTATATCGCTCTATCTTTTAATAAAGAATTGAGCAACAAAAAATTTCGAAGTTCAAATTTTAAAGAATAATAAATTACGTTAATTACGCAAATTACGTAAATAAAATACCTCAAGAATAATGAAAAATGTTATACATTTTCCAATGTAATAAATAATAATTATTGAATTACTAATACATAAATATTACTTTGTTTGCAGCTTCGAAGGCTATCAGTACGTATACTTATATAAAGTAAGTAATAGAGGCGACTCTTTTACTCTTTGGTTGGTTATATTTTGATTTCTCTAATAGATAGCAGATAAGAGACCGTCACAAACAGAACCAATAATTATCGAAACCCGTGAAGAATTCGAAAAGGCTGTTCAACCTCTCATAAAGTCATACGGTGAGTGCGGCTCATAAAGTCATACGGTGAGTGCGGCTCATAAAGTCATACGGTGAGTGCGGCCCATGAAGTCATACGGTGAGTGCGGCTCATAAAGTCATACGGTGAGTGCGGCTCAAAGTTATACGGTGAGTGCGGCTCATAAAGTCATACGGTGAGTGCGGCTCATAAAGTCATACGGTGAGTGCGGCTTTGTTAGTTAGGATTTTTTAGAGTTTATTGATTTTTAATTCGAAATGTATAAATAGAAACAAAATTTACAGGCAACTGTGAAATACTAAAAATACTATTTAATAGCAATACCGGTAGTTTAACCTCATAGTGTCATTATTGCCATACATAATGGGCTAAATTAATAATTACCGGTACTCATTTAATTATTGTTGTCAGGGAAAAATCATCTAACCTTTACCAATAAATGCAAAATAATCTTATATTAACTATATACGTCATTGTTCATAAAATAGCACTTTATGACGTTACGTACGGCACAGCGAGGGAAATAATAGAACGAGGTCCGTAAAAGCTTTAATGTGCTAATTATGAACAATGGCGAATCTAATTTTATTTATTTGTGGGGAATTATTTGCAATTATGCACTCAAACTTTATAGAACAACCTGTTAATGACGCGGTGACATACTAGATATACATAGTAAAATGTATGGCGTAGGGACATACTGAGAAATAATGTCGCACTGCGTTGTAAAGTTAGAAAATATGTCGCCCTGGCGATTTGATAGTGCGAAATTAATTCCATACAAATAAATACAATATTTTTTATACTATTTTATACCTTTTTATGCTACTGTATTAATATTTTTAGATAAATTACCCAGCCTCTCAATGTACTCGACCAAACGGGACCAAACTCCAGGGTCAGCGCGATCTGTGACTCAGACTCAGTCCATTCCGTCTAGTCGAGGGCAGCCTAGTCCAGGTTAGTAGTTTGTTCTAGAATTATTTTTTGGATGTTGAAGTGCAGTAGTTTATGGCATACAAGAATTGCTTTAATTTTATATCAATGATGTATTTTTTCATTCACATACCTAAATAAAATGTCCAGAACGTTTTTATGACATAAAATAAATGTCCTTCAGCGAAAGATAATTTTTGAATTGAATCGAGAGTACACGTTTATTACCAAAACATTTTGGTTTTCGTGGTAAAATTAATTAATTATTTACTTAGTAACAGCACAATTTTTTAAAATTAATAATATTCTAGTAACTTAATTTATAAAACAATAATGAGTTAAAAATCATGTAGGTTGATGTTCATAGTTCATTAAAAACAGGGCAGCCTTCAGCTTCGACAATCCACGAGGAAATGAGGTGCAATTAATGTAATGGGTGGCTTCTGTTGCTTGGCAACTGCATAAACAGCAAATGCATGAATCGATAGGTGACCAGCAGTTCGGTGTGGAACATAGCTTATGGTGGCAACCGTTTGACACTAGCTGTGCCATTGATCGCCGCCGATAGCCTGTTAAACCCGCTAAGTTAGTGTCAGAGCTCGAAGCGTTGTCAATTGATTCTAGAATAGGGGTGGACCGGGCATATTTCGAGATTCCGCACCACATTTTCCAGTAAAAGGCACGTACTTTACGTATATGTTCCAAAGAGTTAATATTATCTTTTGTGGTGAATATATCACAACCATATGTTACTGTCGGAAGGACAATAGCTATGTATAATTTCCTAGCGGTTTCCATGTTAGTCATTGGTAGGTTGACTTTGGTGGCGATTCGAGCACAACATGCTATACCTTTCTTATATAGGTGTGTGTAGTGTTTGCTGGCGCCGTTCTTTGTGGATAGTACCACTCCTAGATATTCGAAACTATCACAAAATTCTATACTTTGTCCCATATATGTCAATATATCTGATCTTGCCGGGTGTCCACCTCTCCTGAATTTTACGGCTTTTGTTTTCGACAAATTGACTGTCAGATTGTTTACCCTGCAGTATTCAGCAAGTTCATCCAGTGATTCTTGTACATCAGCTATTGTTTGTCCAGCGATTACAAGGTCGTCCGCATACATCCATATCCAACATGCTGCTATAGCGATCGCAGCAGGGAGATCGTGTACAAATAGTGCAAATAATAAAGGTGAGAGTTTGTCGCCTTGAACTACCCCGATTGTTTGCGCAATCGGATCTAATACGTAATTGCCGATGCAGATACATACAAAATTAATTGCTAGAATGGACCATAGTACTTCTATAAACTTTTTGCTTACACCGCAGGATGAAAGCTTGGTGCATAGTAGCTCCCTGTTCACAGAATCGAAGGCCTTAGTGAAATCGATGAAAACACAATATAAGTGGCCTCCTGGCAATGAAATAGAGGATGAAATCCGATTGAATAACTGACGGACCGCCATGAGAGTTGACCTGCCCCGTCTGAATCCATACTGTTCGTCTGGGAAAGCACCCACAGATTCAGCCCATTTATACATTCTGTTTGCTAGGATCGACGTATATGTTTTCAAGACACACGATAACAGTGCAATACCCCTATAATTGCCAGGCTCCGATTTCGTTCCTTTACCTTTGAATAAGGGCAATAAGTAGGCGGTCAGCCACATCGTTGGAAGTTTGGCCAGGCTAAAACAGAGTTGAAATAATACCAGCAGATATGGCAGGATAATACCAAACCCATGTTTCATTGATTCATTTGATATCCCATCAGGTCCAGTGGCTTTCCCCGATTTCTGATTGGATACGGCCTCTGTAATCTCGGCTCCGTCTATTGGTTTATCAAGGATAATATTGGGCTGTTCAGGCACTGTGGGTAGATTGGGTTTGTTAGCCGCTGAGAGCAGCGAAGTAAAATGTGTAGTCCATGCCGCCCTTGTTACCTGTTGAGACAATGGCTTTGGTGTCACTTTCGATTTAAGGATTTTCCAGAATGAAACTTTATCCGATTCACATTCTTCTATTATTTTGAGTTCTTCCTTGGCTTCATAACATTTCTTCTTACTTATTAGAAAGTTCTTGTAATTTCGGCGTTGTTGTGTGTATTTATTGCGGTTTTCTGTCGACAGTGTTTCTCGCATTCTGTTGAAACTTTCTGTTACTTCTCTTTTTGCAGTCCGGCAGTCGTTATCAAACCAGCGCTTTGTCCGTCTCTCATTGCGTGGTTTTGCAGAACCTTGTAATGCGTTTGCTATATAATCCCACGATGTATCAACCCCTTGCCTTAAAGCATCCTCAAAGTCGCCACTTTTCAACATTTTGTTGAGTTTATCAACATCAATCTTCCGAATTGTAGGCGTTCGTTGTTGTCTGGATTCAAAACCGTCGCACACTACATTTACAACTATGGCCTGGTGCTTTGTATTTGTGGTTGGCTTAACAGTTTGGCTTAACAGGTTGGCTCAAAGGATGGTATACTTGAGCATGTGGACGACTTCTGTTACCTGGGATCATGGATCCGGAAGTCAGGTGAGGACCTTCGAATACGTAAGGGAAAGGCATGGGCAGCCTTGAATAGGCTTTCCAGGATTTGGAAGTCACCTAGAATTAATCGGAAACTTAAGGTCCGATTATTTAGAGCAGCAGTAGTTCCAGTACTCCTCTACGGGAGTCCATGCTGGGCTCTAACTGCTGAGGACACCAAATCTCTGGATGGCACATTCACAAGAATGCTACGCCGGGTACATTGTGTCAAGTACAATGCACACATCTCCAACCAGACACTATATAACATTGGAGGTGTCTCATTGGTTCCCCCAAGCTTGACACTAGAACAAAATCGCCTCCGCTTTGCAGGACATTGCTTTCGCCGTGAGGACCAGCCAGTGCATAATCTTGTACTTTGGCAGCCTCATGGAGTGAATAAGCATGGTGGACAGCCCATGACTTTCTTGAGACGCATCTTAAAGGACACTGGCCTTAAAGATGCGGATGATCTAGCAAATGTCATGGGTGATAGGGAGTTGTGGCGGTGCAATTTTGTTGACAAGCCGGCACAGCATTCTTAAAAATGCAGCTGCAATGCAGCATGCCGATCCTAGTGGCTTAACAGTAATCTCCACGCGGTTCAATATAGAGTCGTCTACAAATACTAAGTCGATTGTGCTCTGTCCGTTCCATGAGTAATATGTGGGGCGAGCCACGAAGTGAGTGAGCCTTAGCGTAGTGGTACCATTAATCAACCTGTCGTTCTGTCGTTCTGTCGTGTTCAATTTTAAACGTTAATAACTCGGCCAATCTTTGATGAAATCTATCCAAACTTGGTACACATGTTGTTTGGCAAAAGTTTAGAAATTTTCCAAGTAGAATTTCAGTGTGGCCTTCGAGAAGCTAAGATAATAGCAGTTAATTAGTTAATTAAGTTATTACGGTAAAAACACCATTTTCAACCTGCCTTTTAAAGGAAATTAATTGTTTTACAGTATAAGATTTAAATAATTATAATTAAAAATTATACAGATGTAATCCCCATACGCCATTCTATTATAGTTTTTAATTAGTTCAAGTGATTTGCTTTAATAATTGTGTCTTTAATTGATCTAAAGTAATTAAAACGGCAAAAAAAATTTATTCTCATTAAATACTGCTCATTTATTGGCCAACATGCTGGTACATAGATGGGATGTGTGTGTCATTCCCAGTTGCTGGGAATGATTATTGGTCAAGTCTCTGCTGCTGGCTGGGAGTTGTTGCTAAGACTAACCAGAGAGGAATAGTAATAGACAACCAGTATTGCTATTCCAGCCCAGACAGCATTCTTTAAATTCACTATAAATGTTGTATTGCTATCTCAGGTGAATGACAGATATCATAACATAAATACTATCCATGGCATGGCTGTTGTGTAGGCTTCTGAAATAGTTTATTCCACAATGTATATGTCTGGTTATTTTTTAATTGAATTTTTGCAAAGTAGTAAAATTAATGTTCTTAAAAATAATATTATTATTTTATATGTAACCTAGGAAATTAGCTACATTTTTTCGCTGCAGCTTTAAGAGTGTACATTAATTTAATATTATTTCAATACCCATATTACTACATCGGCATAAGATGCGTTGGCGTTGTATCACACATCTCCACATATCACACATATCCACATAGATGTATCAACAGTTACTCGCACAGTTTCGAAACTTCGCATAGTTATAACTGTATAAAGATCGTCAGTCTGCGTTTAGGAAAAATATTTTATAACAAAACAGGACAAGCGACGAGCGCAACGAGGCATATAATGAAGACGAGTACTGCGTTGACTAAATTATTATATAAACCACCTGGCTTCACATATTGATCGCATCCCTAGTTATTATTATTATAAAGAACGTCCTAGCCTGCGTTTAAGAAATATATTTAAATACAAAACAGGACGAACGCAACGAGGCTTATAATGAATACGAGTACTGCGTTTATTATATTCCTATAAACCACCTGGCTTTGCATATTGAACGTGCGATTGGAAATAAGTTCGTGCTACCCTTCCGTGGGTGGTAGATGTCGCGGTTATGTATTGGTGGTTGGGAAGGGTGGGGGGGGGGGGGGGGGGATTAAAAGGGGTGAACACGTACTGTCCCCCTTTCTTTGATTGATTGGTGGTGTGGGTAAATTTCTCAAAACCTGATTTTGTGATACAGTCGCTCAATTTTAATTTGTATCTCATAACTGGGCCTCGTGCTGCGCGAAGGCCCCACGAACGTGTTGGAATTGTCGGATCATTAATACAGTGTAAATCTGCTGCTGATAAACCACAGCACAATAAATCACCTCGATCGTCTGAGTCATCATCTATTCTACAGTTGAAATCACCCGTAAGTATAATAACGTTCCCTGTTTTGTTTCTGATGCTGTTAATTATTGGGATGAGCTCACATAGAATATCTTCAACGTTTATCCCGGGGGCGAAGTAACACGATATTACTACAAAGTCCCCAACAGATACAGCGATTGCTGACTTAGTGGACACTATGACCTTTTGAAGTACATTGAGTTTCGTATTTATTCCAACTGTAATGCCGCCAACTGGACGTCCTCTGGCAGGTTTAGGTGGACACTATGACCTTTTGAAGTACATTGAGTTTCGTATTTATTCCAACTGTAATGCCGCCAACTGGACGTCCTCTGGCAGGTTTAGCGCACGGAATATTAAATGATGTGTATCCCGGAATAATCAGGTCAAGTTCCATTGTTTCAGTGAGCAGTAGAACATCGGTGTCACTGAGGGTGTTGTCCATAGTCGTATCCATTGTCGATTGGAAACCTTCCACATTCCACACAACAAAGCTGAAGATTTACTAGGTACATTTGAGTCACAGGGAAGGTTCTCTGAGAACGGGAGGGCTGTGAGTAATACAACGTTTTCCGCTACATTATATCTACTGCATAGGGATTGATGCTTGAGTAAACTGGCGTTATATCTGTACGGTTTCCCACATCCAATGCATATAGTTTTTCCTGGGATCGGCCGGGTGTTGGATTTTGTTGTGCTAGTTTTTACAGTTGATAAGTTCGAGGGTTCTCTTGTATCTTTGAGTCAGGTCGTTATTCCAGTTGTTCGGTTGGCTCGCGGTCTAAGTCCATACGATTCCCGCTCTTCATTCGAGAGGCGATAGTTTCGTATTACGCAATTTTCTTCCCAGTTTGCAGGATCCATTAGATTTGCGCGGCCATCTTGAGTGCATGTAATATGGAACGAGTTTGACACCTCGTCGTCGGACTCGGAATGCCTGTGCAGGGGTTGTGGCGTCGCAAGCACATCCGTGAACGGTATACCTTCATCTCTTAAGTACTGCTTGACGTTGTCGGCAGTTACGAATCATAGAAAATCATAGAAAACCTATATCTCAGCTGTTTCTCAACGAAAAAATGACGTCCAATGGCAATGACGTCCAGGTGGGATCGAACTGGTGACCTCCGGGTTGTAAGTCTGACGCTCTAACCATTTAGCTAGCGGTTCAGGTAAATGATAGACCTTGAAATACTACACGATACCTTGTATGTCCGCTATTTACCTCCACATGGCCTCACATCTGTCAATACCATCATATGCTGCCACTGTGCTCAACCCTACAGTACTTGGTACTGTAGGGTACTGTACCTACAGTACTACACTACTATGAAAGGATAGTGTATATTAACCACGAACCATCACGGTCACTATGATTAATTATACACTAATCTACCAACTACTACTATCTACTAATTTAGGTAGGACAGTTACACCCATGGAGAAATGCGACCGATATATTTTGAAAATTTATGTATGAAATATATTAATAGAAAATAATAAATATATTACCGGCACCTTATTTAATGCCTATCACATCGTTGACCCATGGGCATCCCTAGTATGCATAATTTTATTTGTATTGTTATTGATTCAACTATATATAATATATATTATATGATATTATATTTACCGCAGCTCTGGATAACGAGCTGGAAGATCTTTTGGTGCAACGACCGCTTTCTACGCCCGCGATACAATCTCCTAAACGGGAGAAGAGCGCTCCCCCGCACAGTCAACGTCCACGCGGGAGAATTAAACCTCAACCCCGTCCTGTAGCACCTCCCGTACCAGATGAAGGTTAGTGGTTCTACTAGAATTAAACCACAACCCCGTCCTGTAGCACCTCCCGTACCAGATGAAGGTTAGTGGTTCTACTAGAATTAAACCACAACCCCGTCCTGTAGCACCTCCCGTACCAGATGAAGGTTAGTGGTTCTACTAGAATTAAACCTCAACCCCGTCCCGTAGCACCTCCCGTACCAGATGAAGGTTAGTGGTTCTACTAGAATTAAACCACAACCCCGTCCTGTAGCACCTCCCGTCCACGCCCACGCAAGCCCCCGCACCCCCCTTCCCACGCCAACCCAAGCCCCATACCATGTTATAGCCTAGTTTGATTAGTTTAGTAATTTTAATCTATTTTACTTAGATGAAGACTGGCGGCCAGATAAAGAGTTATCTCGGAAGTTGAAGCACCCTCCCAAGGTTGAATCGCCAACGAGAGAATTAAAACAACGATTACCTGTTGTGGAAGAGAAAAAGGACAGAGGGAAATTATATAAAGGTACTACAAATCTAATGAACTATTTAGGCGCGGGAATTTTTATTATTTTATTTTTATATTTTTATATTATTATTATTATTATTATTATATTTTTATTATTTTAGCTCCGAAAGCCTTTTCGTTGAAGAAGAACACCAAGGAAACGACAGCAGCCGAGGATCCGTTTAGTAAAGACCGAAAATTTGAGTTTGAATTCGACGAAATGAAAAAGATCGAATCAAAGAAACCAACCGAATTCATCGAAATAAAACGAGGAGAGGCCGATTATCAAGGTAAGTGACGTATTAGTGACGTAACGATAAATATATATTATCTAAATTAATATCTTATTATTATATTAATTAATTTTATTATATATATAAATTATATTATTTATTTAGTGGCGGATTTAACATAATTTACTTATTTTTATAGCTCCGAAAAAATGGACCGGAAAGAAACCGGAACCCAAAGCGAAAACCGAATTCTGGCAGCCGCCGCCAAAAGATGAGCCGCCGCCTAAACCAGTGAAACCTCGTCCAAAGCCGGTGCCACCGCCGCCACCCCCGGCGGCAAAACCGCCGCCCCCAAAACCGGCCACACCTCCACCGCCTCCTGTCGTTAAACCGGTTAGTAGATCAAAACTCTCAAAGTCTGCCTTTGATATTGATTATATGATGTTGACAACTACGACTTTAGAGGGATTGTAATATTCATATTAAAACAATAAAATAGGACATGGGGTCTATTCCCTCAGATACTGATACTAATTTGATATTGATACTATTTTAACTGTCTAAAGGGACATGATTTTGAAGAATTTGAAATGTGTACACGTGTTACTTAACAGGTCAGGTACACACAATGACCTACTACATACATATTGAATAGGCCATGATTCACACTATTTGAGTATGAAGCCGTCATTGACTGAAATTTTTTGTATAAAATTTTCATTTAGATTATGATAATATTATGATAATGTTTACAGTGAGAACGTATACACATGAGGACACATGAGTCTGTCAAGTGAACTAAAGACCTTTAAGTTAATTGTATCTAACGAGCTATAATGTGTGCCATAATATTGGACAATATTAGACATTAGATTTGACCGCGGCTTAAAAATGTTGAGGGATATCTCCAAGACATTTTTATTCGCAGAAACCGAAACCGCCAACACCGTCACCACCACCTCGAATAGAATCGCCAGACTCTGGAATCGAGGAAATCATGCGGCCACCAACACCTCCGCCACCAACACCACCACCACCAACACCACCACCTCCAACGCCGCCCCGAGGTAGTTTATCATTACTATGAATAATTACATTTGTTCTCTCTGTTCGTCGTGTCATGAACATTCAATTCTTATCAAATCAATAATTATAATCACTATATGTGTTTGTGTTAAATATTGGTAATAATTAATGATATTATAATATATTTTTAGAACCAACACCACCTAGACCTCGGACCCCAACACCCCCCAGGGACCCCACGCCACCGCCACCAAAAGTGGCAACACCACCTCCCAAACCAAAACCCAAACCGAAGAAGAAGAAACCGAAGGTCTGTACTCTGTATCAGCTCATGTTTATCTAATTATATGTTAGTTTTCCAAAAAAAAATATTTATCACCGAATTATAGGGAAAGTTACCTGAAGATTTATCTTTATATCCCGTCAGGATATAAGGAGTTCAATAGAGATTAATGTAATTTACTTTATATCCCTTATACTGACCCATAGACGGAAAATAATAGAAGAATAATAATAATCAATTAATTTTGCAATAATTGTTATTAATATGCAATATTTTTTGAATATCAGCACATTGCACAACTTATTTAGATGACTAACACGTTCCTGATTGTGCGTGTGGAGATGTACGTGTACACACAGACTGTCGTCATTAGAAGTATCCCGAAATAGGTCATACTAGATTATTTAGTAATCCAAATTGTCGACATGCTGCAGCTAGGGGGTCTGCCATTTACGAAGATTTATAATATGTTAAGGATAGAGGGTCTTCCCCAGCAATAAAAACGTTTTGTATTATTATTATTCGCGAGGCCTTTCGGGCCTAAACCCTTCTTCAGGCGATTATTAGAATAACAGAAGAACAGAAATTTGAATTTATACAGGCACAACTGCAAAATACAGAACAGTGACCGGTACCGGTACAGCCTAAACAATGTATTGCTCAGGACAGTAGCCAATCACGTGCCACTACCGGTAAAAGTACTGTAGTTAGGAAATAAATGTAATTGGATTAGTTTTAAAGTAGGGACACCAATATTAATAATAATGATAATTAATAAATTAGCTAATACATTAAATTGCATACCTAATGAAACTACCTATATGCACCTGAAATAAATTTGGAAAATTATCGACTGTAGTTAATTGAAAGCACCAATATTAGAAATTAAAAGTTATATGATTTAAATTTATTCACGGATAGTACAGTAGTTAGAGTAGAGAAAGGAACTGATATGAACTGTAGTTGGATATAGCAAATAGACTAATTAAGAAATCAACAATATTAATAATAATAAAATAAAATATAAAAACTTTTAGTTTGGAAGTGGAATGTTCGTTTATATAGTAGCACCAATACTGGAAAACGATTTGAAAACCAGAATTTAACGCATAATAGTATGATATAAGCACCAATATTAAATTAATAAATTCTTACTACAAGATTAAGAATGATACTGGGTGGAATTATATTGGCGGTAGAACTTTATTTAGTGGGGGACGTAAAGTGTTAATATACCAGCTTTCATAAGCAAGACGTAGTGTGTCATCTCTACAGTGTAAAGTGGCAGTGACGCTGAAATTATCAAGTGTACAAGTATCGAAGTGCTTAAGTAGGAGTGCATCGTGTCGTGTGATAACTTCATCAACGTGTGTGTGATACCATGGGGGGTTACGTATATTAGAGCGGTGATTGTTCATTCGGAGGTGTAATCGTTGCATAGTTTCGCCCAAATAAAATTGGTCGCTATGAACTTTGCACCTTATCGTATATAACACGTTGGTGGACCTACACGTGAAACGTTCTGGAATAGTGTCACCCCATGGAGTCTCGGTATCTTTGGTTACTGAATGGCAGGTAAGACATCCCTTGGTCTTGCATGGGAAATTTCCTTTACCTGGTAATTTGGGGACGGTATTCTTTGTAAATAGTATATTACCGAGGCTTTAGCTGTGAAATAACAACTAGATTAATATTTTTTAGATAGTGAGTAAAACTCGTGAGCACAGACTCAATCGGTATTAGGAACTGGGGCGGTACTGTTAAATAGTAGGTGTCGACAGGCTCAACCGGTGTTGGGTTAACCTGCGGTTCCCAACGTCGTAGTGAGCGGATTATACGTGTGGGTTATCCTTGGGTTAAACACCCTTCAAGGTATTTATCCCGGTATATTGCGTAGTCTTCGAGTCTATCAGACAGTCTCCTAAGTCGTAACAGTTGTCATTTAACTATGTTAGTAAGCATAATGGGTCCATGTGCACTGTTGAAGTTAATGGGGACCTTGTTACTACATGGCTTTTTATAAGGCGATACAATTAACATATTATTAATTACGGTTATAGTCATATCTAGAAAAGTAATACTTTCTGAAGAGAATTCAGCGGTATACTTGATATCGCTATTATTGTATAGTGCGACTGAGGCATTATTAGCATTAGCTAAAATTACTTCAATATCACTAACATTTAAAAACTTATTGAACAATAAGAAACCATCGTCTACTACTTTACGGTAGAAAATGGGAGGGTAAATAAAAGTACTTATAAAGTGTAGTTCTAAACGTGACACCGCTATACATGAGTAGGCAACAGACACACTGCCCCCCATTGCACCACCCTTAATCTGTAAATATATCTTATTTCTGTACTGGAAATAATTGTGAGTTAAAACAAATCGCACCAGTGATACAATTTCACCACAAGTTAGAGAAGTTCTACCTTCTAGTGTAGTGTCCTCCTCTAAGGCTGCTAAAAGTGCAGCGCAACCAAGATCTAAATCTATATTCGTGAACCTGTCCACGATGTCTAATGTAACCATGGTGATATCTCCATCTACTATGGGTGGTATGCTGGATTTGAATGCGTAAGAACTTGGAACATACGACTGTAAGGATACCATAATTGGGGATAGAATGGAATGACAAAATTTAGATAGGGGGGCTGTTAATGAAAAGGTGGAGGCTATAATCGGGCGACCTTTAGGTATTATTTTACCATTATCCCAGTGGATCCGCTGGTCTATCGGCTTATGATCCTTCCAGGTAAGCCATATATAGCTCATAAGTGGGTTTTTGGGGATTAAATGAAAACTTGCGTATGGAATTTTAGATTTTTACGGAATTTATTAGCGCCGTTAATATTTTAGTAAATTCAGGGGTGGGGTCACATGATAACAGCTTATAGACTGTATGATCTCCCAGAATCCTATTGCACTCATTGTCTTTTTCCTCTAAATTAAGGACAATTACATTCCCAGTTTTATCTCCCCTCCCGAAATATAACGTATCTCTGAGGTCAATAAGTTCCTTCAGAGCCTTGCGTTGCTTCGGCGGGAAATTGTTCTTATGTTGCTTCCTACATGATTCCGTATCAACTGTGTCGATGGCCTCGTTCGTTTCTTTAATCATTGCTTCCACCGGTAGATCATCTGTTACAGGAGGGAGAACTCCCATAGGTCTCTTGAATAGTGGACGCATTGTAGATCTTCCGGAGAAAATTGGTCCATTTGTAATACGTGGGGTGTCGGCGTTGGAATCCACAGGTTGCAGTGCGATTGGCGTCCCCGTTTTGCCGGTAGTTGGGTCAGGATCTATCCGAGGATTTGGGTTGGAAAACCCAGTTTGATTCGCGTCGACTCCCATCGAGTACGGAGTCGTTAATGGCCGGCGGTCACGCCGAGGAGTGTCGGCGTTTGGGACCACGGGTTGCTGGGAGATTAGCGTCGCCATTTGGCCGGTAGTTGGGTTGGGATTAATCCAAGGATTTGGGTTGGACAACCCAGTTTGGTTCGCGTCGACTCACGTCGAGTACGGAGTCGTTAATGGCCGGCGGTCACGCCGAGGAGTGTCGGCGTTTGGGACCACGGGTTGTTGGGAGATTAGCGTCGCCGTTTGGCCGGTAGTTGGGTTAGGATTAATCCGAAAATTTGTGTTGTAGAACCCAGTTTGGTTCGCGTCGACTCCCGTCGAGTACGGAGTCGTTAATGGCCGGCGGTCACGCCGAGGAGTGTCGGCGTTTGGGACCACGGGTTGTTGGGAGATTAGCGTCGCCGTTTGGCCGGTAGTTGGGTTAGGATTAATCCGAAAATTTGTGTTGTAGAACCCAGTTTGGTTCGCGTCGACTCCCGTCGAGTACGGAGTCGTTAATGGCCGGCGGTCACGCCGAGGAGTGTCGGCGTTTGGGACCACGGGTTGCTGGGAGATTAGCGTCGCCGTTTGGCCAGTAGTTGGGTTAGGATTAATCCGAAGATTTGTGTTGTAGAACCCAGTTTGGTTCGCGTCGACTCCCGTCGAGTACGGAGTCGTTAATGACCGGCAGTCACGCCGAGGAGTGTCGGCGTTTGGGACCACGGGTTGCTGGGAGATTAGCGTCGCCGTTTGGCCGGTAGTTGGGTCAGGATCTATAATTTTGGATAACATTAGAGAAGGTCGTGTATTTCAATGTGTAGGACTAGCGGTAGGATGTGAATGTCTAATAGGCGTTGTTTGTAGTAAATATCGGTATCAGAGAGAGCTAAGTATACTACTACTACTACTAGGATCGGCATGCTGCATTGCAGCTGCATTTTTAAGAATGCTGTGCCGGCTTGTCAACAAAATTGCACCGCCACAACTCCCTATCACCCATGACATTTGCTAGATCATCCGCATCTTTAAGGCCAGTGTCCTTTAAGATGCGTCTCAAGAAAGTCATGGGCTGTCCACCATGCTTATTCACTCCATGAGGCTGCCAAAGTACAAGATTATGCACTGGCTGATCCTCACGGCGAAAGCAATGTCCTGCAAAGCGGAGGCGATTTTGTTCTAGTGTCAAGCTTGGGGGAACCAATGAGACACCTCCAATGTTATATAGTGTCTGGTTGGAGATGTGTGCATTGTACTTGACACAATGAACCCGGCGTAGCATTCTTGTGAAAGTGCCATCCAGAGATTTGGTGTCCTCAGCAGTTAGAGCCCAGCATGGACTCCCGTAGAGGAGTACTGGAACTACTGCTGCTCTAAATAATCGGACCTTAAGTTTCCGATTAATTCTGGGTGACTTCCAAATCCTGGAAAGCCTATTCAAGGCTGCCCATGCCTTTCCCTTACGTATTCGAAGGTCCTCACTTGACTTCCGGATCCATGATCCCAGGTAACAGAAGTCGTCCACATGCTCCAGCATACCATCCTTTGAGCTTATGCTCATCCGATCAGAGACTTTCTGAGGACTTTCAAAGTTAACTGTCAGAATTTTGGTCTTTCTGGAGTTAATAAAAAGACCAACACTAGAAGCAGCATGTTCTAATGAGCTGAGGAGCCGTTGGGCTCCCTCTAATGATTCTGAGAGTACTCCTAAGTCATCAGCAAAGTCTAGATCAGTTAGGTACTTGGCAGGATTTCCTCGACTTCTGGAGCCAGTAGGTGGAGTTATCATCACCCCATCATCATTATAATGATCTAAGGACATGCGTAGAACATAGTCAACCACAATAATGAACAAGAATGGTGCAAGTGTGTCTCCTTGGAGGACGCCCCATAACACTTCAAATGGTTCTGTGTCACCGTCAACAGTAGACACAAATGTTGTTGAACCATCGTATACTGATCTGATTGCTGCAATAATTTCATCAGGAATCCCATATAATGAAAGTATGCTGAACATACGTGAGCGAGAGACTGAATCAAAGGCCTTGAAGAAGTCAACAAAGATAACAGCCAGATGCCTGTCTTTCTTTTTTGATAACTCTTCAATTATCCTTCTAAGTGCCAAAATGGGCTCCATGGTCCCACGACCTTTACGGAACCCATTCTGATTTCCACGGAGCAGTCTCTCAATGGGATCCCTGATGCGATTTAATAGAATCCTATTGTATAGCTTTGCAGCAATCGAGATCAATGAGATTCCCCGAAAAGAACCATAGAGTGTTAGGTTGCCCTTCTTGGGAACTGGCACCAACTTATTTGTTTTCATTTCTTGTGGGACTCTTGTTGTTCGGTACGTGTCTACTATGATGGGATAGATGAGCTTTAAACACTCAGGTATTTTAAAGACCTCAGGGGGAACACCATCTACTCCACTGGCACGATTGGTCTTAATGCTCTTTGCAGCAGCCTTCACTTCTGCAAAAGAGATATCGCCAATGGGAATATCTGGGAGTACAGACTCAGACACTTTTACTTCTATAAAGTTATCAGGCAATACCCTGTCATTATTGTCCTCCCTGTCAGAGAGAGCTAAGTATGGATTGGATGATGGTCCTAGAATACATTGTGTTGATCTTCGTGGTAGTTGTTATACTTTTAATTGGTTTGACCTGTTAAGGGACCAACATTGAGAAGCGTGGTGGATATTGATTTATTTGCGCAAAAGTGGCTTTCACCCAATTGGCAGCATACTGGATGTAATACAAGTTACGTTTAACTGTAGGCTATCTGGCATTATAGTTTCTTTATTACATGGAAATAAAATAGCTTTATATCCCTCATGACCGTTTGGCGTATAATTAACCTCACTCTGAAATAGTATTAGTGCAAGATTAATTATCACAATAATTTTTATTGTCCGTTTAAATCCTTTTTTTGTCCTTTTTTTGACTTTTTATGTCCTCCAGAAATCTACCGTTAGGTTCCATGCTACCGGTTTCTCTACTGCTGTTTTCTCAGGCTATCAGTACCGGTATTAGCTTTTTTTTTGACCTTTTATGTCCTCCAGAAATTTACCGTTAGGTTCCATGCTACCGGTTTCTCTACTGCTGTTCTCTCAGACTATCAGTACCGGTATTAGTATATAGAGCACTATTTTGTAGTATTGCATGTACAGATGTAGGTATAAAGCAGGTATTTTAAGTATTTTAGTACCGGTACCGGCACCGGTACTGCTGTGTAGGCCTACTGTGTAGCCTACCATTTAAATACGGTACTGGTAGGCCTACCGGCTGACCGGTTGTTTTGGTTAGAAAATCCCGCCTCTGTAACCTGCTCCTTTCCCTGAATTGGTAAAGTTTATTGTTTTGGTTAGAAAGGCCCGCCTCTGTAACCTGTTCCTTTCCTTCATTTAGTAAAGTGACTGTTTATTGTTTTGGTTAGAAAATCCCGCCTCTGTAACCTGCTCCTTTCCCTTATTTGGTAAAGTTACCGTTTATTGTTTTGGTTAGAAAGGCCCGCCTCTGTAACCTGCTCCTTTCCTTCATTTAGCAAAATGACTGTTTATTGTTTTGGTTAGAAAATCCCGCCTCTGTAACCTGCCTCTTTCCCTCAATTAGTTAAATTATCGTTTATTGTTTTGGTTAGAAAGTCCTGTCTCTGTAACCTGCTCCTTTCCCTGATTTGGTAAAGTGACCGTTTATTGTTTTGGATAGAAAGGCCCGCCTCTGTCATCTGCTCCTTTCCTTCATTTAGTAAAGTGAATGTTTATTGTTTTGGTTAGAAAATCCCGCCTCTGTAACCTGCTCCTTTCCCTCAATTAGTTAAGTCATCGTTTATTGTTTTGGTTAGAAAATCCCGCCTCTGTAACCTGCTCCTTTCCCTCAATTAGTTAAATGATCGTTTATTGTTTTGGTTAGAAAATTCCGCCTCTGTAACCTACCCCTTCCCCTCAATTAGTTAAATGATCGTTTATTGTTTTGGTTAGAAAATCCCGCCTCTGTAACCTGCTCCTTTCCCTCAATTAGTTAAGTGATCGTTTATTGTTTTGGTTAGAAAATCCCGCCTCTGTAACCTGCTCCTTTCCCTGATTTGGCAAAGTTACCGTTTATTGTTTTGGTTAGAAAATCCCGCCTCTGTAACCTGCCCCTTTCCCTCAATTAGTTAAATGATCGTTTATTGTTTTGGTTAGAAAATTCCGCCTCTGTAACCTGCCCCTTTCCCTCAATTAGTTAAATGATCGTTTATTGTTTTGGTTAGAAAATCCCGCCTCTGTAACCTGCTCCTTCCCCTCAATTAGTTAAGTGATCGTTTATTGTTCTGGTTAGAAAATTCCGCATCTGTAACCTACCCCTTTCCCTCAATTAGTTAAATGATCGTCTATTGTTTTGGTTAGAAAATTCCTCCTCTGTAACCTGCTCCTTTCCCTCAATTAGTTAAGTGATCGTTTATTGTTTTGGTTAGAAAATCCCGCCTCTGTAACCTGCTCCTTTCCCTCAATTAGTTAAGTGATCGTTTATTGTTTTGGTTAGAAAATCCCGCCTCTGTAACCTGCTCCATTCCCTCAATTAGTTAAGTGATCGTTTATTGTTTTGGTTAGAAAATCCCGTCTCTGAAACCTGCTCCTTTCCCTGATTTGGTAAAGTGACTGTTTATTGTTTTGGTTAGAAAAACCCGCCTATGTAACCTGCTCCTTTATCTCAATTGGTAATGTTATCGTTTATTGCTTTGGTTAGAAAATCCCGTCTCTGTAACCTGCTCCTTTCCCTGATTTGGTAAAGTGACCGTTTATTGTTTTGGATAGAAAGGCCCGCCTCTGTCACCTGCTCCTTTCCTTCATTTAGTAAAGTGAATGTTTATTGTTTTGGTTAGAAAATCCCGCCTCTGTAACCTGCCCCTTTCCCTCAATTAGTTAAATAATCGTTTATTGTTTTGGTTAGAAAATTCCGCCTCTGTAACCTGCCCCTTTCCCTCAGTTAGTTAAATGATCGTTTATTGTTTTGGTTAGAAAATCCCGCCTCTGTAACCCGGTCCTTTCCCTCAATTAGTTAAATGATTGTTTATTGTTTTGGTTAGAAAGGCCCACCTCTGTAACCTGCTCCTTTCCTTCATTTGGTAAAGTGACTGTTTATTGTTTTGGTTAGAAAATCCGGCCTTAACCTGCTCCTTTCCATCAATTGGTAATTGTTTTTGGCTATAAAATGAGTGTTTTGCTACGTCATGTGGTAATCGATTATCGACAACAACCACAAACTATTAAATTTAGAGTCTTTTACCACAGGCGCATATGGAAATCTATCTCATAGTCTATAAATCACGGAATCATGGAATGTTTTGGCACAGGCATAGTGAAACCAACTGTCCGACAGACCAGAAATCAACAAATTTTGAATGTTTTGGCATAGGGATGTTGAAATCAACTGTCTGACAGTCCAGAAATCAGCAGTCTGACAGTTTGAAGAAATACATACATAAAAAGTCATTAAAAGGACAACAAAAGTCATTAAAGGGACAACAAAAGTCATTATGCACAATTAATAAAAAAAGGAGGACAAAAAAAGTAAAAAAAAGGACATAAAAAATCACTGCCATTAATTATTAGGCTTCCTAAATATAATTTAAAATCTTTGTACTTTGTATATATATAATACCTTATTGTCATTAATGTTGTTTCAACCATATTTAGCCGAAGCCGGCTTCTCCACCTCCTCCGCCTCCTCCAGTTCGGCTCCCATCTCCTCCTCGGAGGCTTCCAACGCCTCCACCCCTATCTCCACCTCCACTGCCACCACCGCCGTTGTCATTGGAACCGACACCGATACCTTCGCCGGAACCGCAGCCACCTGAGCCGAATATTCCAAAACGTCTAACCAAACGCCAACCGTACGTATAAAGTTACAAACGCCAACCGTACGTATAAATTTACAAACGCCAACCGTACGTATAAAGTTACTAAACGACTAACCAAACGCCAACCGTACGTATAAAGTTACTAAACGACTAACCAAACACCAACCGTACGTATAAAGTTACTAAACGACTAACCAAACGCCAACCGTACGTATAAAGTTACTAAACGACTAACCAAACGCCAACCGTACGTATAAAGTTACTAAACGACTAACCAAACGCCAACCGTACGTATAAAGTTACTAAACGACTAACCAAACACCAACCGTACGTATAAAGTTACTAAACGACTAACCAAACGCCAACCGTACGTATAAAGTTACTAAACGACTAACCAAACGCCAACCGTACGTATAAAGTTACAAACGCCAACCGTACGTATAAAGTTACTAAACGTCTAACCAAACGACAACCGTACGTATAAAGTTACTAAACGACTAACCAAACACCAACCGTACGTATAAAGTTACTAAACGACTAACCAAACACCAACCGTACGTATAAAGTTACTAAACGACTAACCAAACGCCAACCGTACGTATAAAGTTACTAAACGACTAACTAAACGCCAACCGTACGTATAAAGTTACTAAACGACTAACCAAACGCCAACCGTACGTATAAAGTTACTAAACGACTAACCAAACGCCAACCGTACGTATAAAGTTACTAAACGACTAACCAAACGCCAACCGTACGTATAAAGTTACAAACGCCAACCGTACGTATAAAGTTACTAAACGTCTAACCAAACGACAACCGTACGTATAAAGTTACTAAACGTCTAACCAAACACCAACCGTACGTATAAAGTTACTAAACGACTAACCAAACGCCAACCGTATGTATAAAGTTACTAAACGACTAACCAAACGCCAACCGTATGTATAAAGTTACTAAACGTCTAACCAAACGCCAACCGTACGTATAAAGTTACTAAACGACTAACCAAACGCCAACCGTACGTATAAAGTTACTAAACGACTAACCAAACGCCAACCGTACGTATAAAGTTACTAATAAACGACTAACCAAACGCCAACCGTACGTATAAAGTTACTAAACGACTAACCAAACGCCAACCGTACGTATAAAGTTACTAAACGTCTAACCAAACACCAACCGTACGTATAAAGTTACTAAACGACTAACCAAACGCCAACCGTACGTATAAAGTTACTAAACGTCTAACCAAACGCCAACCGTACGTATAAAGTTACTAAACGTCTAACCAAACGACAACCGTACGTATAAAGTTATTAAACGACTAACCAAACGCCAACCGCACGTATAAAGTTACTAAACGACTAACCAAACGCCAACCGTACGTATAAAGTTACTAAACGTCTAACCAAACGCCAACCGTACGTATAAAGTTACTAAACGACTAACCAAACGCCAACCGTACGTATAAAGTTACTAAACGACTAACCAAACGCCAACCGTACGTATAAAGTTACTAAACGACTAACCAAACGACAACCGTACGTATAAAGTTACTAAACGACTAACGAAACGCCAACCGCACGTATAAAGTTACTAAACGACTAACCAAACGCCAACCGCACGTATAAAGTTACTAAACGTCTAACCAAACGACAACCGTACGTATAAAGTTACTAAACGACTAAACAAACGCCAACCGCACGTATAAAGTTACTAAACGACTAACCAAACGCCAACCGTACGTATAAAGTTACTAAACGTCTAACCAAACGCCAACCGTACGTATAAAGTTACTAAACGACTAACCAAACGCCAACCGTACGTATAAAGTTACTAAACGACTAACCAAACGCCAACCGTACGTATAAAGTTACTAAACGTCTAACCAAACACCAACCGTACGTATAAAGTTACTAAACGACTAACCAAACGCCAACCGTACGTATAAAGTTACTAAACGTCTAACCAAACGCCAACCGTACGTATAAAGTTACTAAACGTCTAACCAAACGACAACCGTACGTATAAAGTTACTAAACGACTAACCAAACGCCAACCGCACGTATAAAGTTACTAAACGACTAACCAAACGCCAACCGTACGTATAAAGTTACTAAACGTCTAACCAAACGCCAACCGCACGTATAAAATTACTACTAAACGACTAACCAAACGCCAACCGTACGTATAAAGTTACTAAACGTCTAACCAAACGCCAACCGTACGTATAAAGTTACAAACGCCAACCGTACGTATAAAGTTACAAACGCCAACCGTACGTATAAAGTTACAAACGCCAACCGTACGTATAAAGTTACTAAACGACTAACCAAACGCCAACCGTAAGTATAAAGTTACAAACGCCAACCGTACGTATAAAGTTACTAAACGACTAACCAAACGCCAACCGTACGTATAAAGTTACAAATGCCAACCGTACGTATAAAGTTACTAAACGACTAACCAAACGCCAACCGTACGTATAAAGTTACTAATCGACTAACCAAACGCCAACCGTACGTATAAAGTTACTAAACGACTAACCAAACCTCAACCGTACGTATAAAGTTACTAAACATCTAACCAAACGCCAACCGTACGTATAAAGTTACAAACGCCAACCGTACGTATAAAGCTACTAAACGACTAACCAAACGCCAACCGTCCATATAAAGTTACTAAACGACTAACCAAACGCCAACCGTACGTATAAAGTTACTAAACGTCTAACCAAACGACAACCGTACGTATAAAGTTACTAAACGACTAACCAAACGACAACCGTACGTTAAAGTTACTAAACGACTAACCAAACGCCAACCGTCCATATAAAGTTACTAAACGACTAACCAAACGCCAACCGTACGTATAAAGTTACTAAACGACTAACCAAACCTCAACCGTACGTATAAAGTTACTAAACGACTAACCAAACGCCAACCGTAAGTATAAAGTTACAAACGCCAACCGTACGTATAAAGTTACTAAACGACTAACCAAACGCCAACCGTACGTATAAAGTTACTAAACGACTAACCAAACGCCAACCGTACGTATAAAGTTACTAAACGACTAACCAAACGCCAACCGTACGTATAAAGTTACAAATGCCAACCGTACGTATAAAGTTACTAAACGACTAACCAAACGCCAACCGTACGTATAAAGTTACTAAACGACTAACCAAACGCCAACCGTACGTATAAAGTTACTAAACCACTAACCAAACGCCAACCGTACGTATAAAGTTACTAAACGACTAACCAAACACCAACCGTACATATAAAGTTACAAACGCCTAACCAAACGCCAACCGTACGTATAAAGTTACTAAACGACTAACCAAACGCCAACCGTACGTATAAAGTTACTAAACGACTAACCAAACGCCAACCGTACGTATAAAGTTACTAAACGACTAACCAAACCTCAACCGTACGTATAAAGTTACTAAACGACTAACCAAACGCCAACCGTACGTATAAAGTTACTAAACGACTAACCAAACGCCAACCGTACGTATAAAGTTACTAAACGACTAACCAAACGCCAACCGTACGTATAAAGTTACTAAACGACTAACCAAACGCCAACCGTACGTATAAAGTTACTAAACGACTAACCAAACGCCAACCGTACGTATAAAGTTACTAAACGTCTAACCAAACGACAACCGTACGTATAAAGTTACAAACGCCAACCGTACGTATAAAGTTACTAAACGACTAACCAAACGCCAGCCATACGTATAAAGTTACCAAACGACTAACCAAACGCCAACCGTACGTATAAAGCTACAAACGCCAACCGTACGTATAAAGTTACTAAACGACTAACCAAACGCCAACCGTACGTATAAAGTTACTAAACGTCTAACCAAACGACAACCGTACGTATAAAGTTACAAACGCCAACCGTACGTATAAAGTTACTAAACGTCTAACCAAACGCCAACCGTACGTATAAAGTTACAAACGCCAACCGTACGTATAAAGTTACAAACGCCAACCGTACGTATAAAGTTACTAAACGACTAACCAAACGCCAACCGTACGTATAAAGTTACTAAACGACTAACCAAACGCCAACCGTACGTATAAAGTTACTAAACGACTAACCAAACGCCAACCGTACGTATAAAGTTACAAATGCCAACCGTACGTATAAAGTTACTAAACGACTAACCAAACGCCAACCGTACGTATAAAGTTACTAAACGACTAACCAAACGCCAACTGTACGTATAAAGTTACTAAACCACTAACCAAACGCCAACCGTACGTATAAAGTTACTAAACGACTAACCAAACACCAACCGTACATATAAAGTTACAAACGCCTAACCAAACGCCAACCGTACGTATAAAGTTACTAAACGACTAACCAAACGCCAACCGTACGTATAAAGTTACTAAACGACTAACCAAACGCCAACCGTACGTATAAAGTTACTAAACGACTAACCAAACCTCAACCGTACGTATAAAGTTACTAAACGACTAACCAAACGCCAACCGTACGTATAAAGTTACTAAACGACTAACCAAACGCCAACCGTACGTATAAAGTTACTAAACGACTAACCAAACGCCAACCGTACGTATAAAGTTACTAAACGACTAACCAAACGCCAACCGTACGTATAAAGTTACTAAACGACTAACCAAACGCCAACCGTACGTATAAAGTTACTAAACGTCTAACCAAACGACAACCGTACGTATAAAGTTACAAACGCCAACCGTACGTATAAAGTTACTAAACGACTAACCAAACGCCAGCCATACGTATAAAGTTACCAAACGACTAACCAAACGCCAACCGTACGTATAAAGCTACAAACGCCAACCGTACGTATAAAGTTACTAAACGACTAACCAAACGCCAACCGTACGTATAAAGTTACTAAACGTCTAACCAAACGACAACCGTACGTATAAAGTTACAAACGCCAACCGTACGTATAAAGTTACTAAACGTCTAACCAAACGCCAACCGTACGTATAAAGTTACAAACGCCAACCGTACGTATAAAGTTACAAACGCCAACCGTACGTATAAAGTTACAAACGCCAACCGTACGTATAAAGTTACTAAACGACTAACCAAACGCCAGCCGTACGTATAAAGTTACAAACGCCAACTGTACGTATAAAGTTACTAAACGACTAACCAAACGCCAACCTTAAGTATAAAGTTACTAAACGACTAACCAAACGCCAACCGTACGTATAAAGTTACTAAACGACTAACCAAACGCCAACCGTACGTATAAAGTTACTAAACGACTAACCAAACGCCAACCGTACGTATAAAGTTACTAAACGACTAACCAAACGCCAACCGTACGTATAAAGTTACTAAACGTCTAACCAAACGCCAACCGTACGTATAAAGTTACAAACGCCAACCGTACGTATAAAGTTACAAACGCCAACCGTACGTATAAAGTTACAAACGCCAACCGTACGTATAAAGTTACTAAACGACTAACCAAACGCCAACCGTACGTATAAAGTTACTAAACGACTAACCAAACGCCAACCGTACGTATAAAGTTACTAAACGACTAACCAAACGCCAACCGTACGTATAAAGTTACTAAACGTCTAACCAAACACCAACCGTACGTATAAAGTTACTAAACGACTAACCAAACGCCAACCGTACGTATAAAGTTACTAAACGACTAACCAAACGCCAACCGTACGTATAAAGTTACTAAACGACTAACCAAACGCCAACCGTACGTATAAAGTTACTAAACGACTAACCAAACGCCAACCGTACGTATAAAGTTACTAAACGACTAACCAAACGCCAACCGTACGTATAAAGTTACTAAACGACTAACCAAACGCCAACCGTACGTATAAAGTTACTAAACGACTAACCAAACGCCAACCGTACGTATAAAGTTACTAAACGACTAACCAAACGCCAACCGTACGTATAAAGTTACTAAACGACTAACCAAACGCCAACCGTACGTATAAAGTTACTAAACGACTAACCAAACGACAACCGTACGTATAAAGTTACTAAACGACTAACCAAACGCCAACCGTACGTATAAAGTTACTAAACGACTAACCAAACGCCAACCGTACGTATAAAGTTACTAAACGACTAACCAAACGCCAACCGTACGTATAAAGTTACTAAACGACTAACCAAACGCCAACCGTACGTATAAAGTTACTAAACGACTAACCAAACGCCAACCGTACGTATAAAGTTACTAAACGACTAACCAAACGCCAACCGTACGTATAAAGTTACTAAACGACTAACCAAACGCCAACCGTACGTATAAAGTTACTAAACGACTAACCAAACGCCAACCGTACGTATAAAGTTACTAAACGTCTAACCAAACGACAACCGTACGTATAAAGTTACAAACGCCAACCGTACGTATAAAGTTACTAAACGACTAACCAAACGCCAACCGTACGTATAAAGTTACTAAACGACTAACCAAACGCCAACCGTACGTATAAAGTTACTAAACGACTAACCAAACGCCAACCGTACGTATAAAGTTACTAAACGACTAACCAAACGCCAACCGTAAGTATAAAGTTACTAAACGACTAACCAAACGACAACCGTACGTATAAAGTTACAAACGCCAACCGTACGTATAAAGTTACTAAACGACTAACCAAACGCCAACCGTACGTATAAAGTTACTAAACGTCTAACCAAACGACAACCGTACGTATAAAGTTACAAACGCCAACCGTACTTATAAAGTTACTAAACGACTAACCAAACGCCAACCGTACGTATAAAGTTACTAAACGACTAACCAAACGCCAACCGTACGTATAAAGTTACTAAACGACTAACCAAACGCCAACCGTACGTATAAAGTTACAAACGCCAACCGTACGTATAAAGTTACTAAACGACTAACCAAACGCCAACCGTACGTATAAAGTTACTAAACGACTAACCAAACGCCAACCGTACGTATAAAGTTACTAAACGACTAACCAAACGCCAACCGTACGTATAAAGTTACTAAACGACTAACCAAACGCCAACCGTACGTATAAAGTTACTAAACGACTAACCAAACGCCAACCGTACGTATAAAGTTACTAAACGACTAACCAAACGCCAACCGTACGTATAAAGTTACTAAACGTCTAACCAAACGACAACCGTACGTATAAAGTTACAAACGCCAACCGTACGTATAAAGTTACTAAACGACTAACCAAACGCCAACCGTACGTATAAAGTTACAAACGCCAACCGTACGTATAAAGTTACAAACGCCAACCGTACGTATAAAGTTACTAAACGACTAACCAAACGCCAGCCGTACGTATAAAGTTACAAACGCCAACCGTACGTATAAAGTTACTAAACGACTAACCAAACGCCAACCGTACGTATAAAGTTACTAAACGACTAACCAAACGCCAACCGTACGTATAAAGTTACTAAACGACTAACCAAACGCCAACCGTACGTATAAAGTTACTAAACGACTAACCAAACGCCAACCGTACGTATAAAGTTACTAAACGTCTAACCAAACGACAACCGTACGTATAAAGTTACAAACGCCAACCGTACGTATAAAGTTACTAAACGACTAACCAAACGCCAACCGTACGTATAAAGTTACTAAACGACTAACCAAACGCCAACCGTACGTATAAAGTTACTAAACGTCTAACCAAACGACAACCGTACGTATAAAGTTACAAACGCCAACCGTACGTATAAAGTTACTAAACGACTAACCAAACGCCAACCGTACGTATAAAGTTACTAAACGACTAACCAAACGCCAACCGTAGGTATAAAGTTACTAAACGACTAACCAAACGCCAACCGTACGTATAAAGTTACTAAACGACTAACCAAACGACAACCGTACGTATAAAGTTACAAACGCCAACCGTACGTATAAAGTTACTAAACGACTAACCAAACGCCAACCGTACGTATAAAGTTACTAAACGACTAACCAAACGCCAACCGTACGTATAAAGTTACTAAACGACTAACCAAACGCCAACCGTACGTATAAAGTTACTAAACGTCTAACCAAACGCCAACCGTACGTATAAAGTTATAAACGACTAACCAAACGCCAACCGTACGTATAAAGTTACTAAACGTCTAACCAAACGCCAACCGTACGTATAAAGTTACTAAACGACTAACAAACGCCAACCGTACGTATAAAGTTACTAAACGACTAACCAAACGCCAACCGTACGTATAAAGTTACAAACGCCAACCGTACGTATAAAGTTACCAAACGACTAACCAAACACCAACCGTACGTATAAAGTTACAAACGCCAACCGTACGTATAAAGTTACAAACGCCAACCGTACATATAAAGTTACTAAACGACTAACCAAACGCCAACCGTACGTATAAAGTTACTAAACGACTAACCAAACGCCAACCGTACGTATAAAGTTACTAAACGTCTAACCAAACGCCAACCGTACGTATAAAGTTACAAACGCCAACCGTACGTATAAAGTTACTAAACGACTAACCAAACGCCAACCGTACGTATAAAGTTACTAAACGACTAACCAAACGCCAACCGTACGTATAAAGTTACTAAACGTCTAACCAAACGACAACCGTACGTATAAAGTTACAAACGCCAACCGTACGTATAAAGTTACTAAACGACTAACCAAACGCCAACCGTACGTATAAAGTTACTAAACGATAACCAAACGCCAACCGTACGTATAAAGTTACTAAACGACTAACCAAACGCCAACCGTACGTATAAAGTTACTAAACGACTAACCAAACGACAACCGTACGTATAAAGTTACAAACGCCAACCGTACGTATAAAGTTACTAAACGACTAACCAAACGCCAACCGTACGTATAAAGTTACTAAACGACTAACCAAACGCCAACCGTACGTATAAAGTTACTAAACGACTAACCAAACGCCAACCGTACGTATAAAGTTACTAAACGTCTAACCAAACGCCAACCGTACGTATAAAGTTATTAAACGACTAACCAAACGCCAACCGTACGTATAAAGTTACTAAACGTCTAACCAAACGCCAACCGTACGTATAAAGTTACTAAACGACTAACAAACGCCAACCGTACGTATAAAGTTACTAAACGACTAACCAAACGCCAACCGTACGTATAAAGTTACAAACGCCAACCGTACGTATAAAGTTACCAAACGACTAACCAAACACCAACCGTACGTATAAAGTTACAAACGCCAACCGTACGTATAAAGTTACAAACGCCAACCGTACATATAAAGTTACCAAACGACTAACCAAACGCCAACCTTAAGTATAAAGTTACTAAACGACTAACCAAACGCCAATGTTTCGTGTTTGGGGGTATTACAAATGTATTAATGTGACAGAGGGGTTGGTGGGGTTGAACTTGCGTGATACTTTGTGACTAGGGGGGGGGGGGGGGGGGGGGGGGGTCCAAAATTTGATTGACGTACTTTATGAACGCCCCCCAACTAATTCTATTGAGTTTCGTTTATTGTTTTGTTAGTATTTTGTGCCACTGTAAACCTGCTCCTTCCCCCAAATCTATAATTTAACATTACCTCCGAGATGAAATATTAATTCCACCCCCCCCCCCCCCCCCCCCACACCTGGCCCCTAATTATTACCAATCACCATTGCAATGTAGAATTTATTATTATTGGCTTTCCCTTTCCAGAATTCGAAAGAAATGGAAACCCCCCAAAGCGGCCCCAGTGGATATTCCATCAGATAAGCACCCACGGTTCGATCCTCTGAACTTTCTTGCCAAATACTGCATAGTTCTGTAAGTATGTAATGTATGGCTTAATTTGAGTTACAAAATACAGCATAGAGCAGAGTTCTACCTGCATAGTTCAGTCAGTATGTGTGCAATGAGTGGTGTATCTGGTTTCTGATATGAAAACACTGTGTTTTAGGAGGGAGAGAGTTCCAGCCTACAGACGGGTATTTGATTCGGTGGTAACTGTTCAGGCGCCGAACCCTGATCTAAGGCGTATAATTAATTCTTGTTCAACTTGTAAACACCTACACCAATCAACTGTAGCTAATTCCACTGCAGAAGAGGTAATGTTCGTTACTAATATACCTACAGTAGGCCCGGCCATACGATTCAATCTGTTCTTTTGCTATCCATTCATCAACCTACCGGTACATATTATTGCCGTATACATCTGCAACACAACACCTCCACAAATAATCATCAAACTTGCCCATATTACAAGGCATCTCTGAAGACAAATTTCCTTTAGCAAGCGCATCATAACTTATTGATATCCACTTTTTACAGCTATAAAAAAGATCAGTATGTTTACGGTCCTACTTCCAGTTGTTTACATGTTTACAGAATGATGAGAAACCGAACACTGAGGTCGAAGCTCCGGTGGAACTTACCCTCAATGAGGTTCTCGGAACCGACGAAGAGTTAGACCAAGAACAGTACATGCTCGGAATGTCGCGACGATCTGTAGATTACGGATTCGTAAGTTAAATTATTTCTAATTATTATGATATAAACAAAACCTATCGTTGCACCATATCCTTGATTATAATTTATATTATTTTATTACAATATATTATTATTTGATAATTAGTATTTAAATAATGTATTTCTTATGAAATGTGTTCAAGTCCAAACGTTACTTTACGTGAATTTAATCACTCGTTAATTATTTAATTAATTACTACCGGCAACTACCGGTAATCCGCCATGCGGTTTTTATTGCACCGGGAACGGAAATGGACCAAACGGAAGTTAACAAGTATATATATGAAATGCACGTGCAGTTTCTTAAGTTCTTCAAAAATGTATGTAATGTTATTCCATTATTGACAATAATTCCTTTTGAGAGTAAACACTTCGTAGTCTTTGACGGAAAAGGTAGTGCTTCCCATAAGAATTGTACTAGACTGCTCCATAGCCATATAAGTGTGAGGGAATCGACTAAGGCTGTCTCTATTCACGTTGCAGTTATTGGCTATTAAAAGATCGGGACCGGATCCGAACACTGGTCCATGTTCAGCCGAGTGTACAGTTGCAAAATTAGCCATTTGTATCGGGAACTTTGTTGGAGTCGCCTTTTCTGTGTTCTTTATACTGAATAGGTAACTCGTACTGGAGGTTTTATGTGTCTTTGACTTTGATTTAACATCTTTGGAGCTCCATGGCACATCGGTATAACCTCCACAAATACTGTCATTAACACCGAGGACTATGGTCATTGTCGGAATATAACCATCCGCCTTTTTATGAAACTCATTGCTAGAATAGCCATCCCGAGACGCCCTGTACAACAACATCCAATCATCTTCTAGATTCCCGTTCCAAAGTCCTAAATATCTCTGCAAATGTCTGTTATTGCCAGAAAGTATTTCGGAATCTTTAAATAGACTAAACCTGTGTCTGGGACGTGCTCTAGGGTCTCCAACCATATGTCGCATCTCAGACGGAATAGCGGACAGTTTGAAACGACCCAGAATATCGTCTCTCGAAAACAGCCTCGTAGGTTCTACCTCCTCCGCGAAGATTTGGTTGTCGATGAGTAGAGTCCTTATGTGTGGGAGAACGTCGACGAGAAGGTTAGAGAGCTGCTCATGGTCCTGGTCGTTCCAGGTCTCGTGATTAATATTAATTTCTAACTGATGACATGCCCAACGTATCACTGCCCGCCATATCTCGTTCTCCTCCATAGAGAACTTATCCAAGGGAAGTAACATGAGTAAGGCATCCTTAGATAACGAGTTCCACGACGTCATTGGCCCTGAGACGTAGTCGACGTGATCACAGATGTACTGAATGATCGTCTCAATTATATGGTCTTCTGAAACGGAATGACTTGCGCCTTTATCTGAGTGAGCGGTGAGTCTCAGAACGCTAGTTAGCAAGTAGCAAGCGTTGTTTACATCCAACATGATCAGAATGTGCTCTTCGCAGGCAGACATTAGGTCTGATAGACCCAATTCATGGGACAAAGCCAAACAGTTAAATACCACGTCATCGTCGAGAACAATATGACCCGTATAGATATACCGGAGAACTAGTCGGAAACATTGGACGTTGTAGCCCTGCTGTATAACTTTAAGGAATTGGGGCGGATCCTGCTGCAAATTTTGAAACATTTCCGACTTATAAAAACGGTACTTTCGACATCGCAACCAAATTATCAATCTATGTGCGTAAATTATTGTGAGCTCGGGTCCTATCAAAAACACCATATCTGCTGATTCATGATCATTCATCAGGTTCTCAAGATCTTTTACCAAAATGTCAGGATAGCGAATATCTGATGGATTGTGTACCAATTGCAATTGACTATCAATGAATTGTAAATCGGCACTGTCGCTAGGGATTTCTTCTGGGTTCATGGTGTTGTATTTCAATTTTACATTAATTCCGTCACTATCTCTTTAAACAGCAATGTTTAATATTACTAAAAAATTTTGTAGAACAAAATAATATTTGTTCTAGAACATTTTTTTAATGAATAGCTAAAATGCTAAAATTTAAAAAAGGTAGCAAAAACTAGGTAACCTGTATTTTTTAACAAAATGTAAATAAATACAAACGGATTCGTTACCGAAATAACTATTTACATCATTGTGTGCAAAGAATTAGCACTTTGCAGCGTTATGAAACGAGTTTATTTATGTACCGAGCGAGCGCAGCGAGGGAGGTTTACATAAATATACAAGGGTCTTTAACGCTGAAAAATGACCTTTGCACACAATGATGTATGTAATTTTGTTACATTATATCAACTTATCAGCGTTTGGTATGTGAGGTAAGGATTTTATGGATGCTCATTTATACATTTTAATCATGTACTATATCGAATATAAGTGAAATTTATTAACAGGTACACAGTATTAATTATACATTTAAATCTAATTAACGTTTATTGGAAGTTATCTCCTGCATGGATGTGATAAATTATTAATCCATCTTGACTATTATAGTAGACTGAAGCAAACTTAGTCACCGTCTGTGTCCGTTCAGTTTTACTAAACACTGTCGTCAGTTTCTTTGGTCATTTTAGTGTCTTCTATTGGACGTTTCGCCATAATGGATTACAGTACACGTTAAACAATCATTTATATACAGTAGCTAGCCCCGTAACTGCAAACTGGATAATAAAGCAGCAATGATTAACATAAATGGAAATAATACATTCTGTAATACGGTAATTGAAGTTGTTTCCATGTCATTGATTACTTTGCAGCGTACCGTCCTAAATGCCGCAACGCTGCAAAGTAGTACTTTGCAGCGTTACGAGTAATCCACCAGAACGTTGTTAAGTTGACATAATTTAACAAAAATGTATAAAAAGCAAATACTACTACTACTACTAGGTCGAGCGAGCGAAAACTAAATTATCAAAATCTAGCAAGTACCGGCGGAAGATAAGCAACCAACGGGGGCTATTGCGAAGACGCTTGTAGGAGTTGCGACCACAAGCGGTTTACTCGACCGCAACTGAAAGATATAAATATAAAATTACCCGAAACCTTAAATTTTCCAAATAATCATTAAAATACACCAACATAACACACAAACACACAGTTATGTTTGATGTTCTAAATATGATTTACTTTATTAATATCTTATAAAAAGTACTAGCTAACACTAAATCAAAATTACTAGCTACCATCATTATAAAATACTTGTTCTAGAACAAAAAATTCATGACATTAGCCATTATTACAAGATAAAATTATGAAAAAAATGTACTAAAAATGTACGAAAAAAACGTACTAGCAAGCACAAAGTCGAAATTATTAGCTACCATCCTTCTATCAGAAGGTCAAATATTTGTTATAATAAAAAAAAACCTCATAATAAAATCCTTTTTCATATGAAAAAATTTGGTGAAACTATGGGTACCCAAGGTGTACCAATGCCCATCCCTTGTTTTTATGTCATTTTGATCATCAAATTTGTAAGGGTCCAGTAGTATACCGCTTACCAGATCCTAGTAACGATGTATCTTACTATGAGACTCTAGTAATGTATACGGGCTTGTACAGTATCTGACAACAAATCCCAGTCCAGGATATCTAAACAAACAGATATAGTACACAAACGACTACTGGCGAGGAACAGAGCCTTGTATCTATTCTATGTACGTGAGCGGGTCGAATGCCTACGTACTAGACAGAAGGATACCTGTCCTCTAACCGGTGAGGCAGATGTACAGTTACCGTAACAGACCAAACTCACGGGAAAACAATCCCCGCGCAGCGAATCCTAACTATCACTGACAGTCCTAAATACAGTAACTTGCCGCGGTGTGATTTATATGGTTTATATACGAGCTAGTGGGTTAACAGACCTAGCGTAACAACACTGACAGTCCTAAATCAGTCGAAAAGGGGTCGTACCTAAATGTAACAATAACTGATCCCCCTGTACGAAATCAGTCTAAAGGGTCAGGCCTAAATGTAACAATACCGTTGTCCAGACAAACAACAGTTTAATAACGAAAGTGAAATACTCCTTATCTTGCCGCAACTAAATCAGATCCTAATTGTACAAATACAAATAATTTCCACCTAAAGTAATGTATAGTACGCTATAGCTAGTAGAACTTTAAGGGCGATATGTTTTAGGGCGTGTGTGTGTGGGTGTGTTACAAATAAAACAATTTCGTGTAATTCCTTTTACTAGGTTTTAGTGATTTTCTGACTAAAATGATACCGTGCGCTAGCTACTAAAATAAACTAGTCGCGTTTGTAGAACTTTATACTCACGAATGACGTCAAAGCTCTCTCCTTCCTATCCACAACCCAATGGGCAACCACAGTGTTAGTAACTACACCCGTGATCGGCACTAATACCAGATTCTGGTTGTAAGATAAGAATAGGGGTTAATCGCTACCGTACGTTAGCTGATCTGGTATACTAATTTAATTCTAGAATTTTGTTGCTGCGGTAGTTAGCAGCAATACCTATCAGTACGTGGCAAGGCGCGGTAGGATATTAATAAACCTCCCTAGGCCAAGCAGTGTGCCGGTAGCAGAAATACTCCTTGCCTGATCAAATAGCTAACTCCAGACAGGGGGGGGGGGGGGGGGGGGGGTACTAATGTACGTTCTACAAAGCGAACCGGTACCAAACAGTCAGTGCTACGAATCACTAAATTATGGAACATATGCTGTCCGTACCTAATATGTACTCGCGTACTGACGAATGGCAATAGTTCGCACCTGTAGGAAGTACAGGTTAACCCAGGGATTCGTAGGACTTGACAAAGGGGGGGTGTCTGGATATAATTATTTGATCCTAAATTTGCGGCGTCCAGTGCGGTGTCACGCTTACCCTGATCTATAGGTCTTACGGCGGGCAAGGGCGTCGAACAAAGTCTTACCTTTCTCACAAAGCGGGCGCTGCATAGCAAGTGGAGTATTTCGAAGGGGCAAAGGGGGTGCGCGGTCAATCCAAATGTGGGCGCTAGCGTGTTGTGGACATCCCTTCCCTGCGTTGCTTACGGCCTAACGGTCTAGGCTGCCATCTCCCTGGTGTTCGGCTGTCCCGAAGTCGGACCAAAAGAAAACATGTCAGGAAATTGCAGTATATTTACAGTTTTACAAAAGGATTTATCAAAAACGAAGTTTCAACAAGAAACCGAATTAACTAATTTTACAAGAATAAAGTGATAGAGTAACGTTATAAGAAATTATAACGGAAGTGAAGTGAAGGGAAGTGATAACCGAAGGCAAACCGGCCTTTTATACTAGAAATTGCACATGGAAACTAAACAGAAATTTCCACAGCTTCACAATTGAGCAATGAAGTGCGTCGTGCCCTATGATTGGCCCAGCTCATCGTTCAACGCAGTCCGGCCCTTACACTAATCTGGGACATGGAATCCTAACAGAATTTTCCACTGCCTCACATTTGAGCAATAAGGTAATTTATGCCCTATGATTGGCCTGGCTCATTATTCGCTACGTTGTACGCTTCTCATTGGCCTACCAATTAGCACCACACGAAAATAAATGGCCCCAAAATACAATTTTCCCGACTGGGATTCGAACTCGTAACCTACGTAATGTAACCAACGCCTTAACCATCTGACCACTACGCCTCGAGAGTACCTAAGGGTTTTATGTGTACAAATATGAATAGGCATATTACATTACTGTAATTTAATCAAAATACGTCGGATTTTCAAAAGTTTTTACGTTAAAGTTAAACTACAAATGCTACCTTATAGTGAAATA
>JAUCBJ010002755.1:0-10887 GCA_032718475.1 Nemertoderma westbladi | reverse complement strand
TAACTATTTTTATGATAACTATAATTAAATATTATTTTACGGTGGCTGATCTTTGCCAATTTATTATTTTTTTTTTTCATAAGTTGTCCATGACGTCATAATATATGGTCGACCATAAATTAATTTATTGTCGACCAAAAATGTATTTATGGTCGACCTTAAATTAATTTCTGGACGTTTGAATTGCATGGTTCCTTGTTGAGTGAAATTTGTGAGAGAGGGGGAGGGGGGAGGGGGGGGGGGGGAACTGGACGCAAATCCCATCTTGGCGAATCCGCCTCAATGTTAAATTATCAATTTAGGGAAAGGAGCAGGTTACAATGGCACGTTATTTGAACCAAAACAATTATATAGAAACTGTACATCATTGTTGTTTGGAGAAATAATTCGTTGGTGGTGGAACCTGTATGACTTCATTCTAGGTATGATATGACGGTTTCTATGACGGTTTCTATGGTTGGTGCGTTTACAAACAGAATAGAAGAATACAGAAGCAGGACCTTATCGCCTCTGGAACTTTATCGCCCCTATAAATTGTATTTTTGTTGGTAACTTATCGCTTTAGAATTACACGGGCTTTCATTCTGGAAGCTCCAGGTTCGTTCCTTGTACGTCGCAGCACTGTTTGGACACGAGGCTTTAAATGCTACGGACTAGCTCTACACAGGTTTTCACCCTTTATTGGTCGATAAATGGGAACCAATCACCCATCGTGGTGAACAGGAATTCCTTTAGGAGACAGAGTGGAAGGGTTTACTGTGGAAGATCACCCATGGTGGTGAACAGGAATTCCTTTAGGAGACAGAGTGGAAGGGTTTACTGTGGAAGATCACCCATGGTGGTGAACAGGCATTCCTTTAGGAAACAGAGTGGAAGGGTTTACTGTGGAAGATCACCCATGGTGGTGAACAGGCATTCCTTTAGGAAACAGAGTGGAAGGGTTTACTGTGGAAGATCACCCATGGTGGTGAACAGGCATTCCTTTAGGAAACAGAGTGGAAGGGTTTACTGTGGAAGATCACCAATGGTGGTGAACAGGCATTCCTTTAGGAAACAGAGTGGAAGGGTTTACTGTGGAAGATCACCCATGGTGGTGAACAGGCATTCCTTTAGGAAACAGAGTGGAAGGGTTTACTGTGGAAGATCACACATGGTGTTGAACAGGCATTCCTTTAGGAAACAGAGTGGAAGGGTTTACTGTGGAAGATCACCCATGGTGGTGAACAGGAATTCCTTTAGGAGACAGAATGGAAGGGTTTACTGTGGAAGATCAAAAATGGTGTTGAACAGGCATTCCTTTAGGAAACAGAGTGGAAGGGTTTGCTGTGGAAGATCACCCATGGTGGTGAACAGGGATTCGTTTAGGAAGCAGAGTGGAAGGGTTTACTGTGGAAGATCACTCATTGTGGTGAACAGGAATTCCTTTAGGTGACAGAATGGAAGTTTTTACTGTGGAAGATCAAGAATGGTGTTGAACATGCATTCCTTTAGGAAACAGAGTGGAAGGGTTTGCTGTAGAAGATCACCCATGGTGGTGAACAGGGATTCGTTTAGGAAACAGAGTGGAAGGGTTTACTGTGGAAGATCACCCATGGGGTGAACAGAAATTCCTTTAGGAGACAGAATGGAAGGTTTTACTGTGGAAGATCAAGAATGGTGTTGAACATGCATTCCTTTAGGAAACAGAGTGGAAGGGTTTGCTGTAGAAGATCACCCATGGTGGTGAACAGGGATTCGTTTAGGAAACAGAGTGGAAGGGTTTGCTATGGAAGATCACCCATGGTGGTGAACAGGCAATCCTTTAGGAAACAGAGTGGAAGGGTTTACTGTGGAAGATAACCCGTGGTGGTGTACATGCATTCCTTTAGGAAACATAATGGAAGGGTTTACTGTGGAAGATCTCCCGTGGTGATGAACAGGCATTTCTTTAGGAACCAGAGCGGAAGGGTTTACTTGTGGAGGATAACCCATGGTGGTGAACAGGCATTCCTTTAGGAACCAGAGTGGGAGGGTTTATTGTGGAAGATCAAAAATGGTGTTGAACAGGCATTCCTTTAGGAAACAGAGTGGAAGGGTTTACTGTGAAAGATCACCCATGGTGGTGAACAGGAATTCCTTTAGGAGACAGAATGGAAGGGTTTACTGTGGAAGATCAAAAATGGTGTTGAACAGGCATTCCTTTAGGAGACAGAATGGAAGGGTTTACTGTGGAAGATCAAAAATGGTGTTGAACAGGCATTCCTTTAGGAAACAGAGTGGAAGGGTTTACTGTGGAAGATCACCCATGGTGGTGAACAGGAATTCCTTTAGGAAACAGAGTGGAAGGGATTGCTGTGGAAGATCACTCATGGTTGTGAACAGCCATTCCTTTAGGAACCAGAGTGGAAGGGTTTACTGTGGAAGATAACCCGAGGTGGTGAACAGGCATTCCTTTACGAACCAGAGTGGAATGGTTTACTGTGAAAGATAACCCGAGGTGGTGAACAGGCATTCCTTTAGGAACCAGAGTGGAAGGGTTTACTGTGAAAGATAACCCGAGGTGGTGAACAGGCATTCCTTTAGGAACCAGAGTGGAAGGGTTTACTGTGGAAGATAACCAATGGTGGTGAACAGGCATTCCTTTAGGAACCAGAGTGGAAGGGTTTACTGTGGAGGATAATCCATGGTGGTGAACAGGCATTCCTTTAGGAAACAGAGTGGAAGGGATTGCTGTGGAAGATCACCCATGGTGGTGAACAGGCATTCCTTTAGGAAACAGAGTGGAAGGGTTTACTGTGGAAGATCACTCATGGTGGTGAACAGGCATTTCTTTAGGAACCAGAGTGGAAGGGTTTACTGTGGAAGATAACTCATGGTGGTGAACAGGCGTTTCTTTAGGAAACAGAGTGGAAGGGTTTACTGTGGAAGATCACTCATGGTGGTGAACAGGCATTCCTTTAGGAACCAGAGTGGAAGGGTTTACTGTGAAAGATATCCCGAGGTGGTGAACAGGCATTCCTTTAGGAACCAGAGTGGGAGGGTTTACTGTGGAGGATAACCCATGGTGGTGAACAGGCATTCCTTTAGGAAACAGAGTGGAAGGGTTTACTGTGGAAGATCAAACGTGGTGGTGAACAGGTATTCCTTTAGGAACCAGAGTGGAAGGGTTTACTGTGGAAGATCACTCATGGTGGTGAACAGGCATTCCTTTAGGAACCAGAGTGGAAGGGTTTACTGTGGAAGATCAAACGTGGTGGTGAACAGGTATTCCTTTAGGAACCAGAGTGGAAGGGTTTACTGTGGAAGATCACCCATGGTGGTGAACAGGCATTCCTTTAGGAAACAGAGTGGAAGGGTTTACTGTGGAAGATCAAACGTGGTGGTGAACAGGTATTCCTTTAGGAACCAGAGTGGAAGGGTTTACTGTGGAAGATCACTCATGGTGGTGAACAGGCATTCCTTTAGGAACCAGAGTGGAAGGGTTTACTGTGAAAGATATCCCGAGGTGGTGAACAGGCATTCCTTTAGGAACCAGAGTGGAAGGGTTTACTGTGGAAGATCACTCATGGTGGTGAACAGGCATTCCTTTAGGAACCAGAGTGGAAGGGTTTACTGTGGAAGATAACCCGAGGTGGTGAACAGGCATTCCTTTAGAAATCAGAGTGGAAGGGTTTACTGTGGAGGATAACCCATGGTGGTGAACAGGCATTCCTTTAGGAAACAGAGTGGAAGGGTTTACTGTGGAAGATCAAACGTGGTGGTGAACAGGTATTCCTTTAGGAACCAGAGTGGAAGGGTTTACTGTGGAAGATCACCCATGGTGTTGAACAGACATTCCTTTAGGAAACATAATGGAAGGGTTTACTGTGGAAGATCTCCCGTGGTGGTGAACAGGCATTCCTTTAGAAATCAGAGTGGAAGGGTTTACTGTGGAGGATAACCCATGGTGGTGAACAGGCATTCCTTTAGGAAACAGAGTGGAAGGGTTTACTGTGGAAGATCAAACGTGGTGGTGAACAGGCATTCCTTTAGAAATCAGAGTGGAAGGGTTTACTGTGGAGGATAACCCATGGTGTTGAACAGGCATTCCTTTAGGAACCAGAGTGGAAGGGTTTACTGTGAAAGATATCCCGAGGTGGTGAACAGGCATTCCTTTAGAAATCAGAGTGGAAGGGTTTACTGTGGAGGATAACCCATGGTGGTGAACAGGCATTCCTTTAGGAAACAGAGTGGAAGGGTTTACTGTGGAAGATCAAACGTGGTGGTGAACAGGTATTCCTTTAGGAACCAGAGTGGAAGGGTTTACTGTGGAAGATCACCCATGGTGGTGAACAGGCATTCCTTTAGAAACAAACAGAGTGGAAGGGTTTACTGTGGAAGATAACCCATGGTGGTGAACAGGCATTCCTTTAGAAAACAGAGTGGAAGGGTTTACTGTGGAAGATCACCCATGGTGGTGAACAGGCATTCCTTTAGGAAACAGTGTGAAAGGGTTTACTGTAGAAGATTACCTATGATGGTGAACAGGCATTCCTTTAGGAAACAGAGTGAAAGGGTTAACTGTAGAAGATCACCTATGGTGGTGAACAGGCATTCCTTTAGGAAACAGAGTGAAAGGGTTTACTGTGGAAGATCACCCATGGTGGTGAACAGGCATTCCTTTAGGAAACAGTGTGAAAGGGTTTACTGTAGAAGATTACCTATGATGGTGAACAGGCATTCCTTTAGGAAACAGAGTGGAAGGGTTTACTGTGGAAGATCACTCATGGTGGTGAACAGGCATTCCTTTAGGAAACAGAGTGAAAGGGTTTACTGTAGAAGATCATCCATTGTGGTGAACAGGCATTCCTTTAGGAAACAGAGTGGAGGGGTTTACTGTGGAAGATCACTCATGGTGGTGAACAGGCATTCCTTTAGGAACCAGAGTGATAGGGTTTACTGTAGAAGATCATCTATGGTGGTGAACAAGCAATATTTTAGGAAACAGAGTGGAAGGATTTAATCACCCAAGATCACCAATGGCGGTGAACAGAATACCGGGTGTATTTGTATTTAGGTATTGCTTCATCACTAAATTGTTGTTGTGTTCTGTTAGGTTGGTACATCTTGAATTGGTCTATAAAATCCTGAAGGGATAGCTGTATTTCGGTAATTAATGTGTGAGAGTAGCGAGTAGCCGTTCACTAAGGTTGAGCGAAGGTCAAAAAGAAACATTGCTATAGGCCGCTTTTTGTGATTAGGGAGAATTTAATAATAAATTATTTAACTTCATATTTACCTTTGCTTTGTTCCCAGTTTGTCCCCTTCCATCAAACAATCTCGGCCTTCTTTGTTTACCTTTTCACCCCTCGATCTGACTTATTTACCTCCCTCGCTGCGCTCGGTCGGTAAATAACAGATCCCGGGACGAACAGTAAATAAAACATATTTTATTTACCGTACAATAAATGGTTATTTTTATACGCCAAACCGCCGACAATAATATTTTGAGTTATAAATACTACTATAATTACACCGAACAGATAAACACAGTTCAGGGACATCGTTAAAACAAAATAAAAAAGTTTATAAATAAAATCCATGAATTGCGAGAAAAAAACAACATACGTACGTACAGTGTAGTGATGTATTATTATTGTGATAATGTTACAAATATATATAGTTCCCCATTTACTTGTAAGTCTTAATGCTGAGGAGTTGCGCAATCTATCATCTATCACACAATCTTTCAACATTCAATTCTCAAATTCCAACCGCGTTAATTTTATTGGACTGGACACTTTTCCAATATTAAATGGTATATTTCACGAAGTTTTGGTCACCACAATATTCCTGAACTAATATATAATAATTATCACTAAATGTAATTTTATCATGGAAAGGAAAATTGTAACCTTTCTCTATTGAATTTCATTTAATGTTTTGGTTAGAATAACGTGCCACTGTAACCTGCTCCTTTCCATTATTTAGCGAAAATTAATAGATTTTAATGAAAATACTGTAATAAATTTTAGTGGAAGCTGAATATTTTAGCGATATTTCTGTTAAAAGTTAATGACAATTTATTATTGTAGTCGATCGATAAAGATGAGATGACCTATTCCAACTACAGTAATAAAATCGTGAATGAAAATATATCTGGCGGTATGTAGTAAATATTAATGTCAATGACTATAACATATATAAACATCATCCCTTCTAAATTACTATAATAGTAATGTATACTGCGTTATTTATACTGCGTGTTTTTTTATTACACGAAAGCCTTTGACTCGGTAAATCGTGAAAAACTGTGCTCAAAATTGGTCGTTTTGGGAGTCAGTCAGAAATCCATTATCGCCCTTTGGGCAACAATTGCGACAAATTATATATGCATCTGCATCGGCCAGTTTGTTACGGACCCGATTTCTCAAATGGTTGGAGTCATACAGGGAGACAAACTGTCCCCACTACTCTTTAGCTTATTTATCTCAAATAAAAGATAAATAAGAACTCGAGACCCGAGAACTCGAGATTGTTCTGTGTCGTTGGGAGACTGTCAGAACAGTCTCCCAACTGTTCTTGCTGGATTTGCTGTCATTGTTGTGTTATACGAGGACGATCTGGCAATTTATGGTAACTCATTAGAATCTGTACAATCTGCAATCGACCGGATCGCATGAGCTTTCGGTAAACCTTATCAAAACCAAAGCAACAAAATTCCGGAGAGGAGGCCGACTATGTAAATCCGATAAGTTATTCTATAAAGGCGAACCTATCGAATTCGTAAATAGTTTCAATTACCTTGGAGTGGTACTGACAAAGAAAAACTCGGGATCAGGTCACTATAATCATCTACCTAACCGCGGTATAGCGTCCTGCATGCGACTTGCGACCCCTATCGACATGGGTGCTGTTGGACTCGACACAGCAAAAAATTATGGGCTCTAGTTGTACTTCCGGCAACAGTAGGTATGCGGCTGCTCCACTTTTAAAGATGCCCCCCGGCTATCCCAGCTACCACATGTTGTGAAAGTAAGAGGCGTCTTCTATAAACTTTGGTGTGGCCTCAGTAAGTTTGCTTCAAACACGAGAATATTGGAGGCGGTTGACAATCCAGCATCTGCGGTGATAAATATACGCCACCTCACAAAACAACGTCGCCGTTTGGCATCACAGTTTATATCAAACGGTTTCCACCATAAGTAATGTAATAAGAACTGCTGGCGGCCGGATAGCGGATGTATATGCAAGTTTTGCAAAGAGTCTGCATCAGACGTTTCTCATGCAATATGTTGTACATCCATGCCACATATGACAACACCACTACGCCTGGCATATCACTTACGGGATCTAGATTCATTGATTATTTAAATATGTATCATCATTAATAATCAATAATCATTGTACTTTGTGCGAGTTTCAGCGAGTTTGTGCGAGTTTATGTGGATAATATACGCCTAACATTCATTATAATAGTAATGTATTTATTTGTGCAGACAATCAAAAATATAACAAAATTGTTTTAATAATAATACCTCACGGAATCGGCGGTCTGCCATACTCATGCTGTAGAAACATCGGGAGAGACACCAGGTTGAAGGACACAGTGCAGCGGGAGTTAGCAACCTGTGGCGGGACCCCCAGGTGACTATAGGGATGCGACTTTCGTAGATCTCCGCACACCAGGTCATTCCGTCCGGAAGTGAATTCGCCGGCTGTGGTGTTTTAGAGAAGCCTCAATAACTTAAAGATTAGAGAACAAAGGACCAAAGTCCCAATGCATGAAAGATTGTAGGCCTAGAGGTTGCCTATGTAGAGATACTGTAGTCATACAGGTGCGCATGAAGGCTTACGTTCTGCTGATAGACAAGGAAATTAAGGTAATTAATTGGTAGTCAAGTTGTACGGTGCATCCCAGTAATGTTAAATTAATAACCAATGACCATTCTCTCCCGACGAATAAAGTCGATGCAAGGAAATCTGAGGTGTGCAAAGGTTTAATAGATAGAACTACAGTAAGTGGATGCAGATTATTACCTAGATTGGGAAAAAATATGCACAAACCATTTTGAGAAGGTATCTATAATCACTGATAATAAAACAGAATGTATTATTGCTATCTTTTAATTCTACTCGTTTTAAATAAACTCAGGTGTAAAAATGTTAGTAAGCATTCTCGCTCACAACCAACCACCTAATATATTAATGGCACAAAATAAGTAAGTAACAGCAACAGCAGCAAAAATCATGGAAGTTCAGCAATTAAACGAGTACAATAAACATGGACAAAGGGATCCACAAAACCACATCAGTTCGATGAATACGGGTTCAGATTAATGGAAAGGAATAGGTTACAGCGGCAGGCTATTCTAAAAAAAACAAGAGTCCATAGCAAAGGTTACTGGTTACTTTGCTTGCCATTTACAGTATTGGCATCAATTTTTCCTCGCATCATGATATGTGATTCAGACCATATCATTGTCACTATTTCATTGTGTCCTCTGCATTATTACTGTATATTACCCGGCATATGGCATCTGAGTGGGGCATTCCATCGCTACATGAGTGCTTCTCAAGGAGTAAGTAGGCCTACATGGATTTGGAGTGCGTGTAGAGGGGTGTAAGCTCTATTTATGGAAGTGGCACTTGTTATATGAGAATAATAATCAGTTTGATCGAGTTATTATATTACAGTTTAACCAATATATATAGTCAGACAGTTGAATCCAGTTAGATGTGGAATCATGAACTGTAGCCTACTGATTACCGGTACGCGGTAACCATACTACCGTACCTATATCAGTCACTAACACATACAGTCATCCAGGTACTGTCTACAGTATTAACAATCTTCCGTTTCTTTCCTTTTTTAGTTTGTTCCACAAATAAATTCTAACTATAAAAAAAAACTATTCTGGCCATAAGTCAATTATGGTCTTAAGTTTCAACTTGTACAAATACAAATCGGATAGTCATTCAATTAGTTACTTTCAGTTTGTTACATTCATTGAAATTTATGCTATCGGCTTGTCAAACATGACCAGTTAGATTTTCCAAAAGCTCATACATCACAAACGGGTCGTTCAATATGCGTTTTAATAAAACAACGGACTGACTTTTTGCTTTGGTCAGTGTATCAGCAATCTGCAACTTTGTTGGAATCCATTTCAGTTTTTCAATATCAACCACGAGTTCTTTAATAAATGCAAAGTCAATTGCCAGTCGTTTCTCTATCGGAATCTTCCCATTATATAAATCCTGAACCAATCCTTTGTGATCGGAGTAAAAATGACAATCAATTAGATCAGATCGCAATATAGACTTCATAAACATCTGAATATATCGACCCATATCGACACCCTCTACCAGGGCAAACGTCTCGGCAGATAATGTACTTTTAGTAACACGCCGACAACAACGGCTAGCCCAATATAACAAATAATGTCCCCAGAAAATATAGATAGCTAAGCGAGACGGGTTACCAAACGAAGAATCAACGAATATATAAAGATTAGGAATTGTTGAACGCACTGCTTCGGGAGGATCTGCGGTTTCTGGATGGTAATATTTCAATATAACCTTTTCAGACTTTATCTTCCTTACTGTTTTGTTTAATAACGCGATATCGTCCGCGTTTGGAGAGTTAATCTGAGATAAACTCCCTACAATAAATCCGATATCTGGTCTAGTGTTTGTTGAAACCCACATTAGCTTCCCCAATGTTGATTTGAAATATGATTTGCACGATAACTCACTATCTTTGTCAATAACCTCAAAATCAATGCCTTCAATATACTGTTCTTGTGATATTTCATAACTACCATTATCTAGCTGGCGAATGCATACTCCCAGAAACTTAGTCCATGTATCTTTGATTCGCCGGACTTTACCCACTTTCAACAATTGTGCAATGCCTTCACGAACCTTAGGAAGACCATTCACACCACCTATGAGAAGGTCATCAACGTGTGTTGCTATCATACCAACAAGTCTATCATGTTCATCATAATTTGTATACAACGCTGGATCAAATTGGTTTTGAAAGTTACCCAGTACAAACAGCTCTTCCTGCAACTTATGATACCAATACCTACAGGCATCCTGTAACCCATAGACGGCTTTATTTAATTTCCAGAATACATTTGCAGCTTTGATTTCTTTTGATTTGGTGCTTAATTTGTTTATGTACTCTGGAGGTGGTACAGCATAAATAACTCGATCACTATCAAAGTTATTACTCTGAAGAAAGGCCGTTTTAATATCAATGACCCACAAATCCCACTTAAATAAAGAAGCCATGGATAACAGAGTTCGTATCGATGTCTTGTCACAAGTTGGCGAAAATGAGATTGGATCTTCTTTATCCTGAAATCCTTTAACTACCAAACGGGCCTTTGTAAATTTTATACCTTCCACATCTTTCTCCGTAATAACCCAGCGAGTCTGAACAATATTAGCTTTACTAGGAACTTCATAGACTTCCGTATATACATCATTCTGCAGCCAGTTTAACAGTTCCTGTTCCTTGGCTGCCTCAGTGTCTAGCAAAGGTGTAGGTCTTTGTTCGCCAAAATAACCATAGAACTCTGGCGGTTTGCGCTCTCTTGTAGGATATTTCGAAGAAACTTCCGAAAGAATTGGTTCTTCCATGACCTCACAATTATCAATACTAGTCGATTCCATAGACGGCATCATTGCGTCATCGTAATTAGCACTGGACGCATTCAAATTGTCAGAGTATGACTCAGAAGTTGAACCATTGGGATTGACTTGTTTGACTTTATTTATCGCCGGTAATTCTTCTGGATCAGAAGTGCCAACACTTGAAACTTCCGAAAGAATTGGTTCTTCCATGACCTCACAATTATCAATACTAGTCGATTCCATAGACGGCATCATTGCGTCATCGTAATTAGCACTGGACGC
>JAUCBJ010002753.1:0-92498 GCA_032718475.1 Nemertoderma westbladi | reverse complement strand
CACTGATAGAGAGAAGATGATTTTGCAATGTTAGTTCTATATAATGGCAAATGATAATCATTTTTTGATCTAGTGTTTCGACTGTGAATTTGTTTGTTCAAAATTCGTTTACAAGTAAGCGTGGTCGGTAAGCGAGAACAACCCATTCTATATTTATATAAAAATTGAATGGATTTAAAACGGAATAGGAATTTTAATTTTAAAATGTTCAGCTTGAAAAATAGATCGGCAGTATGATATTTGTATGGTTATAAAAGTATAATACGTACACTACAGTTTCCCCACAATTCAAGGCCGTAAGAAAGATAATAAGATATTAATGTGTGGTACAGAGTAATTCGGACCGATTCAGGGACGAAATGTTTGATTTGTTAATTATGCCAAAGTTTTTTGCAACCTTTAGTCTTACGTAGTCAATATGAGGTTTCCAAGAGAGTGAGTTGGAAATAAATAGGCCTAAGAATTTTATATTATCAACTTCTTTTATTGCAGACTCTCCAATGTTTAGTACTAGAACAGCATGGCGCGATTTATTTGGCCGTGAAGTAAAAATAACAAATGTTGTTTTTGAGATATTGATTGATAATCTATTCAATGCGAGCCAATCAGATACTTAAGATAATTCATGGTTAAGAATGTCGAACAAGTTATTAATATTTTTCCCAGAGATAAAAATATTTGTATCATCCGCAAAAAGTAGTAATTTAATTAAATTGGACTTTCCAACCTGCTAAAACTAATATAAACGTAATTACACTACATACAGGTCCTGCGACATTATGACCTGTAACATTAGGTCCTGTGTCGTTAGCGTTAGGTACTGCATAATACAGTAGTTTTATTTCTATTAAACTGTTTAATCTTTTAATTAATTCGAGTAATATTTTGGTTTGAATAACTGTACTGTAGCCTGCTCATGTCACTTAATGAGATAATGATATTGTACCAAAGTACCCTAATGGCGTTAAGCCATAGGTTTTAGGTCAACGTAGAGCTATAAAGTTAATGGTATAAAGTTTCATCGGGTTATTTAGTGTTTTTCACTAATTATACAAAATTCCTGAATCAAAATATAGTTTCCGGGACATCCCTAATTTTGCTGTTTGACTAATTTTATTTTGGGTCACTTTATGTTATTTGGTGTTGAATACGTTTTTGGAGTGACAATAATTTTAATTCCTGTAACATATAGTTTTTGATGAAATTCTCATTAATTTTAGGAGCATAGTTACATATTTATTTTATTCGCTCGAACTTGCACGCATCGTCAGGTCCAGCTTGACTCTTACTTAGAAGTTACAGTTACGTTTAAAATCCTCATTGAAACATTGTAGGCCTACAAATTGTTAAAATTAAATATAAGCATTTCATAATGAAAAATGTGTTACAGGTTTACACTCCGGGAATAGGATAATAAGTAATAAATAATACGACCGGAGTTGATAATTCTTCAATGGCTATAAGGACTTGTTGAGCTTCTGAAAAATTCGAGATTATTTCTTATATGCGGATAACAGAAGTGTAAAAAGTTGAATGATGAAACCGTATCTAATAGCTTTCCACAAAAATTTGAAACTTTCTCATTTTCATAATTTTGCAACAAAAATGACTATGAATTACCACCAATTTTAGAATTATTTTACTATTTTCGGGATCATCCATAACTGTTATAGTAGATCACGGGGTTACAAGACCATAAAAGAAGATTACTCTATACGATAGATATTTAGTAATTAAATATTCGTGTTCTATAAGAAAGTTTTTTGTTCTAGAACATTTAAGGCGTAGGGCCGTTGTAGGCCTACTCAAAAGCGGAACTCAATATCCAATATTGGTTTATGTAGTTAATATGGAAGCATTATATAGTGTAGTAAAATACTACAGTTCACTATATTTTGTATATAACACTCTTATATAACACTTTTTAGTTTTATCTTTTATTAAATATTTAGTTCTAAATAAGTAGTGAATGATCTAATTCAGTAACCTAAATCTTTATTATTGCCAATATTTCGACCGATATAATATAATTACACGTACATGTCTTTGTCAAGGCTGCCGGTATAATACCTAAACACAGACAACAATAGACCGACACCAGCAGGCACAACAACTGACTCCTAAGTCAGTATCAAGATCAATATGCGAATTACTTAGTAGGCGGAAGAACTTAAAAACATAAACATAGTACATAAACATAAATAAACAATGGTCGGTCTATTTATACAATTTATTATTATTCCTATGTGCGGCCTTTTTCTTTTAGGCCGCGTTCACACTTCCGAGTCAAAGTCGAAAGAAAATAAATACAGCTAGCTAGCAATAATAAATAATAATACATTATATAGGCCCAATATAATACATAACCGGGCATTCTAGAAAATATTTAATTTCATGTGATTATGATTTACATTTTGACTTTGACTCGGGAGTGTGAACGCGGCCTAACCCAATTAAACCCTGGTTTTTTTTTATAACTCTGAATTCCTTAGAGTTGGGAATCTGAAATTGTATGGCTTTTCATAAAAATCGATTGTCTTCCTAATAGTGAAAACGGTTTTCAAAAATATTGAGAAGTTTTGAGTTATAGCACCATGTTTTAACCCTACTTTTAGCACTTTTTTGAGACGTTTTTTGAAAATTACATTGATGAAATATGATTTGTAACATCTCTATTTTTGATTTACACCGTTTTTTTGGTGTTTGCAATTAGACGGAATTCATATAAATTAATTTAGAAATTTCAAACTTGTTTTTTTTCGGCCGTTGCCAAATTTTGGTGCCACACCAAATTTTGAAATATGTCAATTTTGTAAATAGATTGTTTGAACCTGTTTTTTGCGCATTAGGGGTTTTTGGGGTTATGGTTTCGATGGAATATACTGTATACGAGTTGCCCCAGGGGTCTCAAACTTGTATTTTACGGTGCTGTATGCAAAATTTGGTGCCCGCACGAAATTTTGAAAATACATTCAATTGTGCAATTGATTGTGGCAACCTATTTCTCGCGTTGCAGAGGTTTATGGCGGTTCTGAATTCAATGGAATTAATAATTAACTAACTAGACATCTCAAACTTGTATTTTACGGAAGTGGGCGCAAAATTTGGACCAAATTTTTATTTCCATCAAATGTAGGGCCTATCAATTGATTGTGTCACCTTGTTTCTTGCGTTATAAGGGTTTGTGAGGGTCTGAATTCAATGGAATAAGAAAAAATTGGATAAGAGTTTTCAAACTTGTATTATTCGCCGGTGGATGAAAATTGTTGTGGCAGCACCAAATTTTTAAAAGTAAGCAAATTGATCAAATAGATAGTTTCATCTTGTTTCTTGCGTTATAAGGGTTTATGAGCGTCCTGAATCCGATGGAATCAATAAAAACTGCACTGGACATCTCAAACTTGTACTTTTTGGTGATGGGTACGAAATGTGGTGCTAGCACCAAAATTTGCCATATTACGCCGAAAAATACGAGTAGCTAGGATCTGGCAAATTAGAAATGTATTTCACCTGAAAATGTGAATTTATAGCATCATATAAGTGAATTAGAAATTTTGTGTTCAAACTGAAAAGTGCTGGTTACTGTTACTTGTTTTTTTCATTTTATGCCTACGTAAAGGACTAAAACAGCCATTTATAGTAATCAGATTATTTTTAAATATTTTTCAATGGATTTTGGGCCCCAGAAAATCTGCATTGAAAAACAATTAATCGAAAATTGTAACTTTCAAATTTTATGAAAATTGTTCACTACTTGTATTTTGGTGTGTCAAAATAACGACCCCAGTACTTTTTTCCAAATTTTTTTTCGGTCTGCACCAAAATTTGCCATTATTTCATTGAAAGATACGAGTAGCTATGATCTGAAGAATTAGAAATGTATTCCACTGATTTCAGCGCCTCTGAAAACATTATTGAGAAAAGATTAGGTGAAAATTGTAACTTTCATATTTTTTGAAAATTGTTATCTAATCGAAATTTTGGTGCTGGAAAAAAACCACCCCGGTAAATGTTTTCGAAAATATTTTTTTGTTCTGATGATAGTCTCGTGAACCAACGAACCAAACAAGTAGTACCAACGAAAAATGAGACGTTTTCGTAAAAAAAAATTTGGATTTTAGAGTGGGGGGGGGGGGGGGGTAATATGGCCCCCCTCGCGGTATTCGGTACAACATTATTTTATAACCCGGTATTAATTAATAGGGAGTTTATTTGAGTTTTACTGGTACTGGTTGGGTCTTATTGGAGTTTACTTATTATTTGTAATCTCACATCCACAACTATATTGGTAAAATGCCACTAGTCCCATTTTGGGTGGGTAATGCACGGAATTGAATCCGCTTACACAGTTACAGTTTGGGTCTTATTGGAGTTTACAGTTACTGGTTGGGTCTTATTGGAGTTTACAGTTACTGGTTGGGTCTTATTAGAGTTTACAGTTACAGTTTGGGTCTTGTTGGAATTTACAGTTACTGGTTGGGTCTTATTGGTGTATCCAGAACTGGTTGGGTCTTATTGGAGTTTGCAGATCTGGTTGGGTCTTATCCTATTGGAGTTTTACTGGTACTGGTTGGGTCTTATCCTATTGGAGTTTTACTGGTACTGGTTGGGTCTTATTGGTGTTTACAGTTACTGGTTGGGTCTTATTGGAGTTTACAGAACTATTATATTATATAATATATTATGGTTAGCAAATTCATATTTTTATTACTTAGGTAGTTAAAACAATAGCTTATCTACGTACTGGCAAGTATTTGTGAGAGTTTATTGATGGGGTCATCAATATGGGGTCATCAGTTTATAGAACTGGTTGAATCTTATTGGAGTTTACAGAACTGCTGCGGGTCTTATTAGAGTTTACAGAACTGCTGCGGGTCTTATTAGAGTTTACAGTTACCGTTTGGGTCTTATTGGAGTTTACAGTTACTGGTTGGGTCTTATTGGAGTTTACAGAACTGGTTGGGTCTTATTAGAGTTTACAGTTACAGTTTGGGTCTTATTGGAATTTACAGTTACTGGTTGGGTCTTATTGGTGTTTACAGAACTTGTTGGGTCTTATTGGAGTTTACAGAACTGGTTGGGTTTTATTAGAGTTTACAGTTACAGTTTGGGTCTTATTGGAATTTACAGTTACTGGTTGGGTCTTATTGGTGTTTACAGAACTGGTTGGGTCTTATTGGAGTTTACAGATCTGGTTGAGTCTTATCCTATTGGAGTTTACAGGTACTGGTTGGGTCTTATTGGAGTTTACAGAACTATTATATTACATAATATATTATGGTTAGCAAATTCATATTTTTATTACTTAGGTAGTTAAAACAATAGCTTATCTACGTACTGGCAAGTATTTGTGAGAGTTTATTGATGGGGTCATCAATCATGCGATATCCATAATATTTACACCTTCCCTAAATGAACCTCGATGGAGATATACTGGGTTTTGAAATTGCCAAATCTTGAATCACCACAACATTATTGTAGCACATCGTATACAAAATACATATTATACGAATTAAGTTGAATGGGATAATCTTTTAGGCTGGTTAGGCCAATGAATGCCACAGTAAACCCTTTCATTTTGTTTTCCAAGATGGCTGGTTCCCATTTATCGACCAGTCAAGGATATACTAATTAAGAAATTTGTATCACAGAACCCATCATCTCCAAAAAGTTACATGACAAACAAAGCACAGTATCTCAGAAAAGTACTATGTATAATGAAAGGTCGATTATCTCCAAATATTTTTTTTTTGAAATTGTCAACTTCAAAACCCCAAAAGTCTACAATTTTTGAGCAATTAGTCTGAAAATTTATGTGGGTGTCTACATAGCCACCCTGCATAAAATTATCAGACAACTTTTGAAATTAACTATTTTTTATATTCTATCTATTTTTCTATCTACTATTTTATTTATTTATATTAACTAAGACAACTATAAAAATTAATAGGCCTACTATTTATAACAAACCTAAAAAATTAGCATAAATTTGCAGCGCCACCTAGCGGTGCAAAATGATTTTCACAAAATTTCGCCTGATAGTTATGTTGCCCCATCTTTGATCTATCATATAAAAAAACTTTCATAATGGTGCCCCCACCCCCCCCCCCCCCCACCCCCCCTTAAGAGTAATTATTTAATTATGGGAAACAAAAACGGATTTTTGATAAGTTAACCATAACCATACACTACAAAAACAAACCTATGGGGGACCAATCTCGGAATGTCCAAAGTCGTTTGCGTTTTCTCAAAATGAAAATTAATGAAGGTACTGGTATTGGGTTTTGCATGAAAGACCGTGTGGTTTTGCCTATTAGGCCTATATTAAGGGGAGGGGTAGCCCCCCACCCCCTTCGAAAATAAAAATTTCAGAAATTTATTTTTTATTGCATCTAAAACAGAATTTAATGGGGATTTCAAATCTGAAAACGGCTTAGAGAGATCTCTTTCAGTTCTCGAGTTATCGTGGAATATCTGTCTGCCAATATGTCTGTCACAATGTAAGACAGTCAACCGACAGACTAGATTCCACCAAATATTAAAAATGACGTTGGCAATAAAATCAGCGACCCCGAAAACCCCCATAAATATAATTTTAGCTCTGTGCTTCCTTCCTGTCAGACACTATTAACCAATCAGACCCCGTACAGGTAGTTTTGCGCGGGAAGGTTTCAACTTTGCATGCGATTATCTCAGAATGACATTTTTTCGGACGAAAAATACTAAGCACACCTCCGCCATTTCATAAACGTTTTTTGCAAGTTTTACTTTCATAAGATTCAATAAATTTTCACGCACTTTTATTAATTTAATATTTTTTTTAATTAATTAATTTTTAATTATTTTTTTTTATTTAATATTATTTCCCCATTTTTTAAATGAAAAATTACATAAATTCCCCCCCCCCCCCCCCCCCCTCCTAAAAAATTGTTTCGTCGGCTGTGATTTACTTTTGGCAACTTTTTTAAAAACATATTTATAAATTCCGTCCCATATTACATTTTGTGGCACACATTTAATGTTTCTGGCACAATTTTGACATTGATACATAAATAAAATATATGTGGTAGGCCTACATAATTAATTATATTCTTCAGGCATATATGCGAAACTTAAAGGATTGGCACATATATCCGGTAGTGACGTAATCTTGTGCTTTATTATTCAAACTCCTTTATATTTTCCATGATTTAATTTTTATTTTCAAAAGTAATTAATTTGTTTAATTGGTGTATCTGTAAAAGAATTAAATTTCGAGTTATTGAAAAAAAATCTGGTAGTGCTGTAGAACAGCAATTAGTATATGAAAGTAATTAATATATTATAATTAGGCCAACCTCTTAATAATTAATATATTATAATTAGGCCAACCTATTAATAATTAATATATTATAATTAGGCCAACCTCTTAATAATTAATATATTATAATTAGGCCAACCTATTAATAATTAATATATTATAATTAGGCCAACCTCTTAATAATTAATATATTATAATTAGGCCAACCTCTTAATAATTAATATATTATAATTAGGCCAACCTCTTAATAATTAATATATTATAATTAGGCCAACCTCTTAATAATTAATATATTATAATTAGGCCAACCTATTAATAATTAATATATTATAATTAGGCCAACCTATTAATAATTAATATATTATAATTAGGCCAACCTCTTAATAATTAATATATTATAATTAGGCCAACCTCTTAATAATTAATATATTATAATTAGGCCAACCTATTAATAATTAATATATTATAATTAGGCCAACCTCTTAATAATTAATATATTATAATTAGGCCAACCTCTTAATAATTAATATATTATAATTAGGCCAACCTCTTAATAATTAATATATTATAATTAGGCCAACCTATTAATAATTAATATATTATAATTAGGCCAACCTCTTAATAATTAATATATTATAATTAGGCCAACCTATTAATAATTAATATATTATAATTAGGCCAACCTATTAATAATTAATATATTATAATTAGGCCAACCTCTTAATAATTAATATATTATAATTAGGCCAACCTATTAATAATTAATATATTATAATTAGGCCAACCTCTTAATAATTAATATATTATAATTAGGCCAACCTCTTAATAATTAATATATTATAATTAGGCCAACCTCTTAATAATTAATATATTATAATTAGGCCAACCTCTTAATAATTAATATATTATAATTAGGCCAACCTATTAATAATTAATATATTATAATTAGGCCAACCTATTAATAATTAATATATTATAATTAGGCCAACCTCTTAATAATTAATATATTATAATTAGGCCAACCTCTTAATAATTAATATATTATAATTAGGCCAACCTATTAATAATTAATATATTATAATTAGGCCAACCTCTTAATAATTAATATATTATAATTAGGCCAACCTCTTAATAATTAATATATTATAATTAGGCCAACCTCTTAATAATTAATATATTATAATTAGGCCAACCTATTAATAATTAATATATTATAATTAGGCCAACCTCTTAATAATTAATATATTATAATTAGGCCAACCTATTAATAATTAATATATTATAATTAGGCCAACCTATTAATAATTAATATATTATAATTAGGCCAACCTATTAATAATTAATATATTATAATTAGGCCAACCTATTAATAATTAATATATTATAATTAGGCCAACCTCTTAATAATTAATATATTATAATTAGGCCAACCTATTAATAATTAATATATTATAATTAGGCCAACCTCTTAATAATTAATATATTATAATTAGGCCAACCTATTAATAATTAATATATTATAATTAGGCCAACCTATTAATAATTAATATATTATAATTAGGCCAACCTATTAATAATTAATATATTATAATTAGGCCAACCTATTAATAATTAATATATTATAATTAGGCCAACCTATTAATAATTAATATATTATAATTAGGCCAACCTATTAATAATTAATATATTATAATTAGGCCAACCTATTAATAATTAATATATTATAATTAGGCCAACCTCTTAATAATTAATATATTATAATTAGGCCAACCTATTAGTAATTAATATATTATAATTAGGCCAACCTCTTAATAATTAATATATTATAATTAGGCCAACCTATTAATAATTAATATATTATAATTAGGCCAACCTATTAATAATTAATATATTATAATTAGGCCAACCTATTAATAATTAATATATTATAATTAGGCCAACCTATTAATAATTAATATATTATAATTAGGCCAACCTATTAATAATTAATATATTATAATTAGGCCAACCTATTAATAATTAATATATTATAATTAGGCCAACCTATTAATAATTAATATATTATAATTAGGCCAACCTCTTAATAATTAATATATTATAATTAGGCCAACCTATTAGTAATTAATATATTATAATTAGGCCAACCTCTTAATAATTAATATATTATAATTAGGCCAACCTATTAATAATTAATATATTATAATTAGGCCAACCTATTAATAATTAATATATTATAATTAGGCCAACCTATTAATAATTAATATATTATAATTAGGCCAACCTATTATGAAGTATTGAATTCTGTATTCATTGCCATTTTCCTGTTTTTGCATATTTTTTAAAATATGTCACGTTAATTTTAATTAAAGATTTAATGCTATTCTTGAAAAATGTGCCAGAGAACAATAACTTATAGTCGAGTAGACGCTTGGTACATTTTACTGACGAACCGTTCTCCAGCGTATGACTGCAATTTTATTTGCTCATTATGTTGTTCAACATTATAACAATAAATTTTCGCTATAAAGACTTTGGGAAAGGTTGAGCAATTTTTTTTATTGCCGTTTGTTTGGAGGATAAAATCATAACAAAATTACCAAAAAAATGTTAATCTATGTAGAGAATGTGTTAGCAACAACATTAAACATTCTAGAATATTATGTTTTTATGATTCAAAACATTGCAGTAATAAGTTATATTTAGTTAGGCAATGAAAATTTATTATGATTCAAAACACTGCAGTAATAAGTACATTTAGGCAATGAAAATGACCTTAAAGAGAGTTGGAGGCGACGAGTGCTTTGACTAAAATAATTAAAAAATATTGTGATTAATAATGACATTTAGTTTTGAGAAAGATTGTCTTATCTGGATCTACCGCCTTATGTAAGGCGTTAGATCCAAAAAATCCAAAAGTTGGAAACGCTAGAAAAATGCAGCGATAGCAATATGAGAAAGGACTTTGGCATTTGCGAAACAAGATTGCCACGATACGAAGAATTGGCTGGAAATGTGAAGATTCCGTTGGATTTGGGAGATGGTGAGCTTGAAGACCTAACTATTTTGGGAACCCGATTCTATCGAAGTTATTACGTCCATTTTAAAGGTAATATACTTAATGTACACCACCATTTAATATATAGAATATTGTATAATACTTACATTTAAAAAGATTTGTATTTTCGCTTTACAATTGTTGTTTGAAAATAATTTTAAAACGTCTCCATCACCACGGCCCTATCAAGCATTATTGATCATTTTATAATACTTTTTATGTAGCTATTTTTAAGTTTTGATACATATAAAGGTTCTGGAACATATTGCCGTTACCCAACATTTATACAATATTATTGTATTTTTTTTAAATATTTCAGATTTTATTTATTTATTTTAAAATATGGCAGATTTTTTTTGTTATGATAGAAATATTTTTTCAACTTTACGTGTTTATAACATAGGCCTATATAAAAAAAAATGTGAATAAAACGCAACATAAAAGAGCAACATTCTCTATGTGAGGCCTAATCCTATATAGAATCATTTTATTGTATATTTTGGCAGCTACCACAAGCAGACAGATCCCACGATAGTTTGTTGGTATACCGAGGTCGCCTTTCTTTCTTGGGGAGAGGCTTTAGTTGACATTTAGTCCAAATTGGTGGTGGATTTTCCCCTTTTTACTTTTAGTTTTTACTTTGGAGTAGGAGTATCTTAACATCTTCTCTCTTGCAATTTTGAACTTTTTACTGTGTGAGCTTCCTTTACTGCATTTTCAGTTCTGAGTTTCTCCCAGTCATAGTTGATTCGTTTGCTTGTCCTGAGTTTACTGGCTCTCAAACTGAGACTGAGCTCTGCAGTCTGATCTGGTACGAACAAATTAGGTTGAACGAGCTGACTACTATATGCCTCGCAGTTAAATGTCATTATATTAGTTTATGATCCTGGAATTTTTATATTCGATGGGGTTTAGTGTCAGAAGTGTAAATGGACTTAGGAGAATTCATACTCAACCAATTGAAACTTTGACCGAATTGCTTTCTGCTGAATTTGCAGACTGGAAGTGGATGGACGTTATAAACGTCCATTTCAAATGTCATTCATTATACTTGATGGCTCATGACTAATCTGAATTTGAATTTGAATTTGAATACAAATGATGTCGATGTAATATTCCATTGCCAGAGCTATAATAATGTTTGTTAAGCAGTTTCAGAGTGCGTGCGTTCATTGTAGTATTTAGTGTCTTTCTAAGTTTCAACAGGTTGGTTCTCATTCTGCTCGACCTTCTTTCATTCACTGGGGTCGATAAAATGAGTACCTGTTGAATTACTGGGAACAAACCTTGGGATACGAGTAGCACCAGTCATACCTTCGGGTAGCAGCTACTGAAGAGGGAGACAGATGCATGTTGTTAATACTGTAGACAGTACCTGGATGACGGTATGTGTTGGTTACTGATATAGGTACGGTAGTATGGTTACCGCGTACCGGTAATCAGTAGGCTACAGTTCATGATTATATAACTAACTGGATTCAACTGTCTGACTATATATATTGGTTAAACTGTAATATAATAACTCGATCAAACTGATTATTATTCACATATAACAATGGTAGCAGAGCTTACACTTTATTACGGTTTAAATGCGTGATGGCGCAGGCGTGACGGCGCAAGTTTATACGGTCTGACGGTACATTTGAATTCTGCGTGATGGCGCAGGCGTGATGGCGCAGGCGTGATGGCGCTCCAGTTCGACATTTAACGTTTAACCTCAATTCCATGATGGCGGATCTGGCGTGATGACGCTTTCTTAATTATTTACCGGTAGGCCTATCGGTATTGTGAGAATCAATTTTTCGCAGGGATTTCTGGCATTCTGAAACTTCTGTACGGTAGCCTACGGTACCGTACCGGTACATTTTAACCTGTCAACCTCACTGATAATTCCTACGAAACGACAGTGCCAGTTCCAGTTGATCCGTACCGTCTGATTGTATAGGCCTAGGTGCTAGGCCTACCGTACCGGTGACTGCAGACAAGGTGTTTCTGGTTACATACTACGATTAACGGCAATCCTGTAATCAGAATATGGCAATGGGTAATAATTCAAATCGTATACCACCTCCCGTATTTGATCCATCTGGAAAGAATCCAAACTATCGTCGGTGGAAGAAAGAAATCTTAGTTTGGGAATCGATAACAGAAACTTCAGCGGCGAAACAAGCAGCTACAGTAATTCTTAATCTTCGTGGTGTTGCCAAAGATAAAGCTTTGGACTTAGACGTTCCCGCATTAGCGGTGGATGGCGGTTTAGCTTCTCTTATTAGACAATTGGATGAAACGTTTTTAAAAGAAAAAGAGGAAGATGCCTACAACAATTTTGTTATATTTCGGAATTTTTGTCGAAATTCCAATGAAAATGTGCGTGACTTTGTGATAAAATTCGAGAGTATGGTGAGTAACCTAAAAGAATTTGGTCTTACGTTTGACGATTCTATTTTGGCGGCCGAATTGATACATAAATCCAATTTAAGTAATAGTGAGCGCAAAATGATTTTGGCAACTGCTAAACTTGAATTTAATGACGTGAAACGACATATTTTGAGAATGATGTCGGATATTGGATCTGGTAATTCCAAGTTAGGCACCGATGAATCGAGATTTGATTCCGAAGAACTAAAAACTGAAATTGCTTTGGAGGCTAATTTTAGGAATAAGAAACCGTCACGTTTTCAATCCAAATCCAACCTAGGTACTGGCACCGGTAGATCGTTTAAGCCAAACTCGATAAACACCAGCAAACTACCTTTACCATTTACTAATTCAAATGTCAAGGGCCCTAATAAAAACAACCGCTGCCGAGTCTGCGATTCGATATATCACTTTCAACGGGATTGTCCCCATAAATCTCAATGTAATGTATGTGAGTCTGTACTCCATACAGATGATCTCTGTCCGCATAATGAATCAGAATCTGATAATGAAAAGATGCTCATTGGGTGTAGAGAAGATTCTGGAGATAATGAACGAAATGTTTACTTTCTTAAACATCTGTTTAAAAATAGCGTGTTTCTTGCAAAACCGACCAAGAAAACTAATAACTTCATTAGAAAAACAACTGACATTTATGCCATTTTGGACACTGCTTGCACGAAGACTGTTTCTGGAACTGAATGGCTTGAAACTTATAAGGCTATATTCAATGTAAATCCTTCTTCTCGTACCACTTATTCAGTATATATATTCGGCGGTGGAGAAGAAAAGATTGCAAAACAGAACTATATTCTTGATATTCCGGTTAATGATATTACGTATAAAATATCTGTTGACGTTATAGAGGGATCATTGCCACTACTACTCTCTCGACCAACAATGGCCAAACTTCAGGTAATGCTAGATATTTCGGCAAATATTGCAACAATTAATGGATCAGCAGTGCAACTTGTTGAGTTAATATCTGGTCACTGTGCAATTCCACTAATTCCAGGTGAAAGGCTTATCAATACTGCATTAATCACAGATACAGCTGATAAAAGAGCTGACAACGGTGATAATCGCATCGATTCTAGTGAAACCGAACGTGGGAAATTGCAGAATCCGAAATCTCAATTGCAGTTATCATATAAGGAGATTCTGAAACTTCATAAACAGTTCGCTCATCCGTCGAAACAAACGCTAATTAAGCTGATCGAACAGTCTGGCTTGTTTGTTGGTGAGTCCTATATAACTTTTGTTGATGAAGTAATGAAGGATTGTGCTGAATGTAAAATACATGGAAGAAGAAAACCATCTAATCCAATTGTTTCACTGCCTCTTGGCAAAACATGTAACGATATTATCGGTTTAGATTTATTTTTTATGGAAGAGTTGAATTATAGCCATGGTAAGCCTGTTCTTCACGTTGTAGACTTATTCTCTCGCTATAGTATGACAATGATACTGCCAAATAAATTGTCCACAAGTGTTCAGAGTGCATTATTGGATAAATGGTGTTCTATTTTTGGTCCACCTAACAAATCAGTCTTCACAGATAATGGTGGCGAGTTCGTTGCTATAAGCTTTACTGAGTTGTGCAATAAGCTTAATATGACACATGATGTTACGGCACCATACTCTCCATTCAGCAACGGAATAACGGAGAGACATAATGGTTTAATTAAGGATATATATTGTCGAATAAAATCGGATAATCAGAGCTATTCTGATTATAAAATATTAACTATGGCTACGTTTGTAAAGAATGCTTGGCCAAATCATAATGGCTTTTCTCCACACCAAATAATGTTTGGCAGGGGCCCGAATATAGGAGGAGTTTTGACGGACAACTTATGTGCTTTAGATAATTCACAATCAGTTAGCAAATCTGTTATTGAACATATCGCTTTGTTGAATGATGTGAGGGAACAATTTGCAAAATCGGATGCTTCTAGTCGGGTTCGTAGAGCATTACAAAGAAACATACGACCATCTAATAGTGAGGTTGTCAATGGAGATGCAGTATATTATTATAACACTGCGGGCAAGTGGTGTGGTCCAGCGAAGGTTGTTGCTGTTAAAGGTTCGGAAATACTTGTTGGTCATGGCTCTCGCTATATCCGTTGTCATAGATCAAAAATTAAGCTACACGATAGTGCCAAACTGGGATTTGGAAGTGAGTTCAAAGAAACCGAAGACACAGACATGATAGTTGAAGATTATAGCCACTCAGGAAGTGTTGGCACTTCTGATCCAGAAGAATTACCGGCGATAAATAAAGTCAAACAAGTCAATCCCAATGGTTCAACTTCTGAGTCATACTCTGACGATTTGAATGCGTCCAGTGCTAATTACGATGACGCAATGATGCCGTCTATGGAATCGACTAGTATTGATAATTGTGAGGTCATGGAAGAACCAATTCTTTCGGAAGTTTCTTCGAAATATCCTACAAGAGAGCGCAAACCGCCAGAGTTCTATGGTTATTTTGGCGAACAAAGACCTACACCTTTGCTAGACACTGAGGCAGCCAAGGAACAGGAACTGTTAAACTGGCTGCAGAATGATGTATATACGGAAGTCTATGAAGTTCCTAGTAAAGCTAATATTGTTCAGACTCGCTGGGTTATTACGGAGAAAGATGTGGAAGGTATAAAATTTACAAAGGCCCGTTTGGTAGTTAAAGGATTTCAGGATAAAGAAGATCCAATCTCATTTTCGCCAACTTGTGACAAGACATCGATATGAACTCTGTTATCCATGGCTTCTTTATTTAAGTGGGATTTGTGGGTCATTGATATTAAAACGGCCTTTCTTCAGAGTAATAACTTTGAAAGTGATCGAGTTATTTATGCTGTACCACCTCCAGAGTACATAAACAAATTAAGCACCAAATCAAAAGAAATCAAAGCTGCGAATGTATTCTGGAAATTAAATAAAGCCGTCTATGGGTTACAGGATGCCTGTAGGTATTGGTATCATAAGTTGCAGGAAGAGCTGTTTGTACTGGGTAACTTTCAAAACCAATTTGATCCAGCGTTGTATACAAATTATGATGAACATGATAGACTTGTTGGTATGATAGCAACACACGTTGATGACCTTCTCATAGGTGGTGTGAATGGTCTTCCTAAGGTTCGTGAAGGCATTGCACATTTGTTGAAAGTGGGTAAAGTCCGGCGAATCAAAGATACATGGACTAAGTTTCTGGGAGTATGCATTCGCCAGCTAGATAATGGTAGTTATGAAATATCACAAGAACAGTATATTGAAGGCATTGATTTTGAGGTTATTGACAAAGATAGTGAGTTATCGTGCAAATCATATTTCAAATCAACATTGGGGAAGCTAATGTGGGTTTCAACAAACACTAGACCAGATATCGGATTTATTGTAGGGAGTTTATCTCAGATTAACTCTCCAAACGCGGACGATATCGCGTTATTAAACAAAACAGTAAGGAAGATAAAGTCTGAAAAGGTTATATTGAAATATTACCATCCAGAAACCGCAGATCCTCCCGAAGCAGTGCGTTCAACAATTCCTAATCTTTATATATTCGTTGATTCTTCGTTTGGTAACCCGTCTCGCTTAGCTATCTATATTTTCTGGGGACATTATTTGTTATATTGGGCTAGCCGTTGTTGTCGGCGTGTTACTAAAAGTACATTATCTGCCGAGACGTTTGCCCTGGTAGAGGGTGTCGATATGGGTCGATATATTCAGATGTTTATGAAGTCTATATTGCGATCTGATCTAATTGATTGTCATTTTTACTCCGATCACAAAGGATTGGTTCAGGATTTATATAATGGGAAGATTCCGATAGAGAAACGACTGGCAATTGACTTTGCATTTATTAAAGAACTCGTGGTTGATATTAAAAAACTGAAATGGATTCCAACAAAGTTGCAGATTGCTGATACACTGACCAAAGCAAAAAGTCAGTCCGTTGTTTTATTAAAACGCATATTGAACGACCCGTTTGTGATGTATGAGCTTTTGGAAAATCTAACTGGTCATGTTTGACAAGCCGATAGCATAAATTTCAATGAATGTAACAAACTGAAAGTAACTAATTGAATGACTATCCGATTTGTATTTGTACAAGTTGAAACTTAAGACCATAATTGACTTATGGCCAGAATAGTTTTTTTTTATAGTTAGAATTTATTTGTGGAACAAACTAAAAAGGAAAGAAACGGAAGATTGTTAATACTGTAGACAGTACCTGGATGACGGTATGTGTTGGTTACTGATATAGGTACGGTAGTATGGTTACCGCGTACCGGTAATCAGTAGGCTACAGTTCATGATTATATATCTAACTGGATTCAACTGTCTGACTATATATATTGGTTAAACTGTAATATAATAACTCGATCAAACTGATTATTATTCACATATAACACATGTTATAGTGGCACGTTATTCTAACCAAATAGATAAACGAAAGTCAATAGAACAGGTTACAGTTTTATTTTTGGGAGTAACCAGCTGTTATTTGCGTCGATTTTTCACTGGAGAGGGATGAATTTTGCTTGCGACTAAAGGCCCTCCCTATCTTCGAAGAGATGCCTTCAGTCCGACTGTTTGATTGGCTTTTTTTACTATTGTATAATGCAGATATTGATATATTATTCGAATTCCTAGAACTTTTAATTTCTGCAAAGCTAACCTAGCATTGCGAATTATCTTGCACAAAATATAATGAAAGTATTATTTATTTCAGATGTAAAATTTAGAATTAAAGGAAACTGCAGCAGTCAAGAATGAATATAAGAAGAGCGGGCTCGCAAGTATTATTCTGGAGAGCGGCTGTAGATTATATGCAGACGGCAGCCGCCACTATAGCCTACAAATTTGGTTGGATGTGGAAGCAATTTGTGAATTGGGCTTTCAATTTTTATTGCAAGTGTGCGAACAAGGACTGTGATAACGTGTTAATAAATATATTATCAAACATTCAACTAAAAGTAATTACTGCAAATGCAGAAGTTGTTTCATCGACAGTCTTTCACCTTTCATTTCACAGTCCACTGGTAATACCGGACATCACCTTACAGAAACAACATCCCAGTTTGGGTAACCACTGCTACAGTACTTCGAAAAATAAACCTGCGCCATTCTGTCCATAAATGCGTCGGCCACAAAGTCCACATTCGAATTAACATATTTCCAACATATTTTCCACCAGTTCTTGAGGATACATGTCTAGCGAGAGTTAGGGTGCTGACAGCATATATTCCTGACAGACAGCTGGTATGTCGGTGCATAACTTGGCCACAGTGATAAGCTCCAAATTGCACACCGAGCCTTGTATGTATTACAAGTTCACTACCAGTAACAGTGTTTGCCATAACACTGCAATGTTACAAAATTTGTAACTCATAACTGCAAACATAATCCTTATTCCTTACATTTTTATTTTCTCGAGCTTGGTTTCTCCTTGTTTATGATTGACCAGTGTCTAAATAGATAAATATACCCCTGCGTGTTAATTCATTATTGTTGCTATGTAAAACATCTGTCGTTAAGATAAATAGTGTTCTAGAAAAAATTGCTCAATGCGGACTATGTGAAATATAACATAATTTCAAATGGTTTATACAAGTTAACACTTTCAGCAAAAAAAACTGCAGTCATACCCAATTTGAACGGTGGTCGGTACTGTCTACTTGACTATTAAATAAAATACAATTTAAAATAAATATTAAGTAAAATAAAATGTGCCATTTCCCTTAAAATAAGTTTGGTCATTGCCATGCCCAAGCCGGTTACTCCTTTTCACTCTGGGAGGATGTTCCCATCCGCTCTAGATTTTAGGCCACATTAACGAGGGCGCTAATAACAATTCATAGGTCCCCCTACCCAACACTCATAAGGTTATAGCGAACGTGGCCTGCATGCACACGTGCTCGGCCACCAATTAAACAGGCAAGAGCTGCACCTCATATCATCCTTTGTTCATTTCTCTGGATCGGGATCGGCACGCTTGGCTGGGCCCCTACACTCAGTACGAACTGACAGGCCCTTCCTATTGTTAGATAAACAGGACCTTTACCATCCCAAATTTTTCATTAAGCTTCACGAAATACACTAGAATCGAGGGCGTCGCACAGCCAGAAGGCCACAGTACTTAGCCTAACTGAGTAATCATTTTACTGGGTTCCGTCCTGCTGTGTTTTCGAGGGTAGAATCTCGGGATCGGCACCTAATTTAGGAGCGCAATCTTCTCCGGTTATTCGCAGGCCCCATTAACTGCTCGACAATGCCCGGCGGACTAATCCACAAGGAAAGCATCTCAACCAAGGCACCACCGGGTTCCCGGTACAATAACTTGTTTTTAATAGAGAGGATTACAAATCGAATGAGTTGTGTTTAATTAGTTTCGGGATACGCTGTTCTACTTCAATAGCTGTAGGACGCAATCAAAGATACATTACTGTAATTTAACAGTCACTAACTGGCCCTTTGCGAACTAAATGTAGAATAATAGTAAAAAATACCTACTTGTACATATTATTCTTCTCGGTTTGTGAATAATATTCTTAAGGGGGGCTTTACCTTTTTTAGGATAAAAAATGCAAAAACCTTTTTTTTGTCGTCTGTTGGTGCAGAATTTAATGGCGAATCCGAATATATAAGTTATGACTTATAAATTATCAACATGTTTAGTTTTGGAGATATGACGATTTCGCTATGGAATGTTTCCATAAAAATATGATTAACATTATTTTCCCCAAAATATGTGTTTCCCGACTTAAACAGACAGACTAGATTTTACCGAACATCAAAACTGACACCGGAAATTAAATCAGCGACTCCGAAAACCCCCATAATGAAAATGTTAGCTAGAATGTGTGTTTTTGTATGTTGACAGGCATTTTAACAGACAAAAAGACCGACAAGACAGACAGCCAACTGACAGATAGATAGACAAAATTCAACCAAAAATCAAAACTGACATCGGAAATGAAATCAGCGACATGGAAAACCCCCAAAGCGAAACTTTTACATATTTCGCGTGTTTTATTATATTGTGACGGACAAACCAACAGACAGACAGACATTCCTACAGACAGCCAGACAGACAGAGTTGATTTGTCCAAATTTGATAAAACTGATATCAGAATTGAAATCAGCGACTACGAAAACCCCCATAGTGAAAATTTCAACTGTCTGCTTCCTTAAAATCATTCATACAAATGACTATTTTATTTAATTAATATCGGCAGTCACATAGAGACTGACCAACTTGCGCGGGAAGGTTCAAACTTTAAACGCATTTTACTCAGAATATTTTTTCTCGTTTTTTGCTTCACGCAAAATCTATCTACTCCTTCATTTTTTATTCAATTCGTTTGAAACTTTCAGTGAATCGGTCTTGACATATTGACCAATAAAACATGTAGAGAGAATTTTGAAATTTTCAGTGTAGGTTATGTTTTGGGCCGATAATGTGAAAAAATATCGGCCCGTAATAAAGTACATTTTATTTTTTAGTTTATATTACACTTAACTGATGAAAATTTGAAAATTATGTCTACATGTTTTATTGGACAATATGTCAACACCATTCACTGAAAATTTAAAAGGAATTGATTGAAAAATGACGGAGTAGATAGGTTTATAAAAATGCTACCCTTTTTTTCAGCCTTTATCTAAAAAAAACTATCTGCCAAATATCATCACTTACGCGCGCAGTTTCGAGACTTTATAAAAAGGTCGTCCGTCTGTCTACGCTTAGCCGAAACACGACAAACGCAAACGCCACGAAGCTTGAAATGGAGACACACTACTACTGTAATGTAAATCTAATGGCTAAAGCAAAACTATAAACTAGTATAAAATTATAAATCACAAAGTTTTTTCTAACCTCATGTTATAAGCAAGCCTAGTCTTAGATAACAACAATTATTATTCATGGATAATCTCATTCCACTCCTAAATTATTTCTTACTCATATTCGAAACCGAATATTCCCGATTTTGTTTGTGGTTGTGCTGCTTGGGAGTGAAAAGTCCGTGAGGAAATGTTCGAAACGAAATGGCCAGGACGATAAAACCGGAAAGAAATTACCAGGAAGGCAGACTTTCGTCCCTGGACAGAAACGTCACTGATCCTGACAACGCAACGGCAACTTTTTAATTTCGCTCACGCTTGCTATATTCTATCTTACTCACCTTGGATTTTTTAAATAACGGCGGGCCTGTGGAATTTATGTGGGAGAAGAAATCATTATACCGAGAAAATGTAGAAAACCCCACTTGGACACCGACGATTACCTGTTAGCTAAGAATTTGGCGCTCATCGGAAATCACAAGTGAAATATGTTGTTTATCCCGGGGCGCAAAACACCTTGCTCCGCCACTGGACGCCGCATAGCCTCGACGCACAGTAGAACTCATTTATGTTGCCACGCATTAACGACACTATTACTGTATCAGTTCTGTAAATTAATTGTGATAAAAAATCCACATCGGGAGTGATTGTGACAAAACACGAAACCAGAGTCTGGTATTAGACTTTCAGAAAGATATAGAAAGCAATAAAGCGATTCTTACGAAAATATCGTAAGTTTCTTTGTGTTATTGTTCGGCTGGGTCTAAGGAATCGTAATTCAAACTCATGTCATATATACGATATTCAGTTCTTACTATGGTACCGGTACATACTACAGTAACATTGTATGTCGGTAACCTTTGGGAGCCTATAAATACAACTGTACAGATGTTGATTTTAATCGTAGCTTATTAAACTTTGGTCATCAAACAAAGGAACGGCTGTATTTTAGTATCACCTTTACTCAACAGTTTTATTATAATAAAATAAACTACTAAAAATAGGGGGTCATGCAACATACAGTATATACTGAAGCTCACGCCATGGGGGCATGTGGTCGTTGCCTTTCAAGTAGAAGAGTTAGTGCCCCAGATAATATTAGTGATTATTGGGTACCTTATCATTTGTGGCGGGTTTATTTCATGTAGATTGAACAACGAACATCACTAGGCATCCCCATCTTCGGATGCTCTTAATGTCAGGCCCTTCATTGTTCGACAATAGGGGCATCCTAGGTAGAAAACGCGGCCTTAATCGAGGCCCTGAAATTAATGAGCGCTTCGTTTCTATATATAAATTCTGCTCATCCCTTAGTGCGTGCCTATTGTATGCGCACATGCCAATGACAAAGCCACTCCTGCCCATCGCAACACGAAGAAAACCCGTGTGGTGAATTAAGCTTCAATAAACCGCAGCGCTCTTCTTTGGATCCCGCAGTGCCAACGTCTGGAGAGGGTTAATGTAGGCCTATTGTCAAAGCACGAGCGCATCCTATAAATGGTTATCCCTGGACGAGGCCTTCTATCATATACCTCATCATAGTTGGGTTTCTACATCTATTCCGGCAACGTATAACAAAGCTTTAGGGGACGGGGCATACTAGCGCCGCGGGTTCCTGGAATGTCAGCAACATTTGGCGAACCTTACAGATCATCGATCTATGACCTCAAGTCCGATGCAAATAATAATGGTAGCCAACCCAATAGGCTCAGGATAGCATCTTCTTGTCTCGTCTCATTACAGTTTATAAATTAGGGAAGGGTAGCCCTTTAGGCCTACCATTCGAACAATACGAACAATTCAAAGTTTTTGTGTTCGTTTATTACATCCCAGACCCTTCGCTAATGTAGGGTTGTAGTTACTCAACCGTTTTGATATGAAACACGGCGATTGTTGTGGCTACCTATAATCCGTGTACACTCGCCTATAGTGGCACACAAATTTTGTTGGAGGCTTAGCCCTTTGTTGAGGCATGCTTTTTATATAGAACATGGTAGCATCTACGTATTCATTCACAAGGTGTTTGTTTGTTGGTTGTTCGACTGTTCGTCCAGTATGATGCCAATATCCATGTAGCAGCTCTACCGAATGTGCTGTTTTTAACCGGTGCAAAGCAATTCTGATATTCAATACTCTTCTGATTTTTTTGAGTTTTGATACACTTTGACTAATAAAAATCCCGGTAACTTTATTTTCAAAAATCGGGGATATAAATCACGGAACAGCTGGAACGTTGCGAAACTATGGCGATTATAAAGATAATGCAACCGTACCGGGAACCCACCAGTTCCTGGGCCTGGATATGGCTCTGGTAGATGGTTCTGGTAGATGGCCCACTGCTTTAAGATTCTGGCTCTGTGCCCAGTCACAGGGCACATCCAGATAGTTGTAAGCGGTCCAATTGCGTCCACTGGTGGCTCACTGTACCGGTACTATATTCTGGACCGAAGGTCCTGATACTGTGCACACTAATCCAGAGAGGTGGCACACTGACACAAATGCCTGAACCAACTTGCGCCCAGATCTTGAGACCACTACATTCAGCATTAAAAGAAGCTTCATGACTAAAATGACTCACCATCTACTAATGTAATGGAATGAATCGCCTTTCTTGGAACGTCATCGGTATTGGGTTTGATAGCTGACACCAATTCCAGCAACGCCTTTACGCAAGGGAACCCCACGCATCAGTGCGAAGTAGTGGCTCTTATGGCGTCTATGGGGGCACTCGGACTTAATTACCAAACCGAATCAAGGTTGAGCCTTTCCTATTCCTCTAAACACCGCATGAATAAGTTATATGGCCGGCCTATCCCCCACCCAAGATCATTATGTAATTTCTATGGGAACGAACTGAAGACATGATGAATAAGATTACAGCAAGGCCAGCTGGTAGTAAAATAGGTCTGTCTATTGTTATGTGAGGGCATTGTTCTGGGCCCTATTTAAGGACTATAGGTAACGGGGATACTGTTGTGTGGTCGACTACCAGTTAGGGATGATCTCGTCCCTAAAGCTCTTTCCTAACCTATGATGTTTCTGTGATGGGAGTGTACTGGGGCCTTTCCTTGCGTGGGAACTGATGTTAGTATTTGCTATTAACAAAGTAAACCCAACTGTGTGGCCTGAGATTAGAAGGTCCGGTTCATTGTTCCCAAAAGTGCGGCAAACCCGAAGCTCTGCGTAAATCATGTTATTATTGTACGAATACGCAAAATGACAGCAAGCATCAACTATGTGTTTGAAGGGTTTAAAAAATTTATTTTATTTAAATTAAAACATTAAGGGGAATGAATGAGCAGGTTACAGTGACAATGTTTTCTAACAAGTACAATAATCGAAACTTCACCACAGAATCTCCACGTGTAGTAAATTTGCGCTGGAGATTACTTGTTTATTTACTTGAGGTAAATTTACGCCACTACCTGTAACACAGAATGATGTGTGCATAATATTTTCATTTATTACCTACCGGTAAATTATTTACCTTGACCAATTTATCGCAACAAAATTATTTTAACGCGGGAGCATGTCGAATCAATATTAAAAGTTTGTTGAATTTTATTCGATTACTTGAAATATTTTGACTTGCCTCGCGTTCACATTGGCTGCACGATGTATCCCTTACACTTACATGATGATCGGCTGGCATTAAGGTGCAGTGCCGGCGGACCCAGCAACATATCTTCCCTTGGTGTCCGGACAACTGCGACCCGGACAATTGCGACCCATGATTTTAGATAAATTATACGGGAGGCAGCTACATTTAATTATCTGTAGCTACATTTTAACATAGGGAGCGGTTGACCCCTACATTATTCTCGATGATATATTCTGGAATTACGTGCATTCGTTGCTCTTTCAACGTAATATATAATAAAATGTCAGAAATTCCGCCAAAAATTATTTTATTTTACTTTTTTACCGGGAAAAAAATATATCAATGAAATCCTATCTCTAGGGAAAAAAGTAAAACCTTTTCTCCCGATTGTGGGGTATATTCGAGCGAAAATGTAACAATTTAAGAATAAAATTTATTGTTTTAGTATATTGTTATATTGTTTATATTTACGTATATTGTTAACATTGTTTTTGCATTATTTAAGCTCTACAGGGTTCTACACTCTACAGCAGGCGATACAGGGTGGAAATCGAGAAATAAGCTCTTGCCCTTCGGAATGGCAACAAATAAGTTGCAGGACGGTACCATACGACCACGGTCTACCACGATTCTTACAACACGTTAATACATCTCGTTCATTATTAAATAATTTTGGGATCTCATTATCGACCGAAATTAGACAACCTATTTGTCTGTAACCCCAGTGGTACGCAGCAAACATCGCCCGCAAGAAAGCTTCGCCCAAGTCCAATCTTCGCCCGGAGCAATCTTCGCCCTCAAAATGAGCAACTATCGCCCAGCGGAAACCTTCGCCCACAGTCAATGATCGCCCGCGAGCAACCTTCGCCCACTAAACAATGATTTTTTTGGTTAGAAAAAGCCGTCTCTGTAACCTGCTCCTTTCCCTCAATTGATAACAACATCGTTTATTGTTTTGGTTAGAAAAAGCGGTCTCTGTAACCTGCTCCTTTCCCTCAATTGCTAACTAAAATGGTTACTAACACAAATCTTATTGGGAGAAGGTTGCTCACGGGCGAAGATTGCCTTACGGGCGAAGGTTGGACGCGGGCGAAGGTTGTACGCGTACGAAGTTTGGACGCGGGCGAAGGATGTACGCGTGCGAAGGTTGGACGCGGGCGAAGGTTGCAACAGCCTCCAGGATTTCATCCGCTCGATAGCCATAATGTCGGATTTATTTCATCGAAATGGTTGGAATGCGCGCTGGCAGCACACTGGGATACCTGTGGCGGTCCATAGCTGTACCAACAATATCCTACTCATCGCGGTATCTTATTGGTTCGCTATGTTCAAAAGAAATCGCTGAACTTGACTCTTATTACCGGAAGACTCTGCGAGGTTTACTTTTCGTGGGTCCTTATTCAAGCAACAACGTAACCCTTGCATTACTCGGATGCAACGATTTTAGCGTGGAAATGTATAGACTTTGTGTCGGAACATTAACCAGAGTAAATAAGTGCCCAAATGTTTTATTACAGTCCATCCTGCGTATTGCATTACTTGTCTGGGACAACAAATAACCTTTATGTAGGTTTTAACCACAAAATTACGGAATAAATATCAAAATTTGGATTTTGATAACGTTAATGTATTATATTCTATGGTAATAATAATAATTTAGGGTCTCTATGTAAATATATATATGAAGTAATACAGGTCTTCCGCGATTAGTACTTATATATATATACAGTAATTATTATATTAGTTGAACTATCGTTGTTTATATCATTTGAATGTTTTGGACATTATAATTAGGTACTATTTTTTGAATACGGTTTAACAGTTCCCTCATTTCCTATTTCGCTTATTATTTGTGATTGTGCTGTGCTTTATATTATTAACAATATTATCAATGTCAATAAAATACTACTACTAGGACTGGGCTCAGTTTTTGAAAAATGTTCTCAAAAGTATGCTATCCCCAGTTTGAGGTCAATTTTGCGCTATAAATATAGTAAATGCTCGCTATAAATATAGTGAATGCTCACTATAAGCTTTTAGAACCTGCAGCACTCACAATGGCGGAGGAATCCGACCGTGATTTTATTTTACAGTTCTATTCGCAGTCGTTGCCTTTCAAAACGCGTCATCATAGGATAGAACAATATTTTAACTGGATAAATAAAGTTAGGGTGACTTGATTGCTGGATCGTATCCTATTTTGATTTATCATGTATGAACTAGTAATTATTGAGTCTTTAATGAACCGAATACAATCAGTAATTTTACCTGAACTTACGAACATAGAGCTCTTTTAGATGATCCTGTTTTTATTCTTTTATTATGAATGGCTTAGTAGTAGCAGTCTGTTTTAATTATCCTCAAATGTCATATCAATTATTTTACTAACAGTGCTATTTTATATACTTCTGCTATTTGATTTTATTTTGTACTTCCCTTTTAAATTAACACAAATAAATGCCGGCTTGTCCGGATGATGCGCCTCCGTGCGCTCTGATGTACGCGGGCGAAGGTTGGACGCGGGCGAAGGTTGGACGCAGGCGAAGCTTGGACGCGGGTGATGGTTGTACGCGAACGAAGGTTGGACGCGGGCGAAGGATGTAAGTGGGCGAAGGTTGGACGCGGGCGAAGGTTGTACGCGGGCGAAGGTTGGACGTGGGTGATGGTTGTACGCGAACGAAGGTTGGACGCGGGCGAAGGATGTAAGTGGGCGAAGGTTGGACGCGGGCGAAGGTTGTACGCGGGCGAAGGTTGGACGTGGGTGATGGTTGTACGCGAACGAAGGTTGGACGCGGGCGAAGGATGTACGCAGGCGAAGGTTGGACGCGGGCGAATGTTGTACGCGGGCGAAGGTTGGACGCGGGCAATGGTTGTACGCGGGCAAGGTTGCACCAACCACCCCAGTCGTGCATCGCTGCATGGTCCTATTATTGCGCTTTTAATCTTTTATTCAATATTGTGGGTTTATTACTGTGGGGTCTAAGTAGAAATGGACATGTAATGAGCGGCTAGCTTCGAAAGCTACTTAATTTGAGTTCTCAGGTTTTTTTTACTGTAAAAGCCTACCGGTAACATATAAACTAGTCCCAAGTGGTAAAAATGATATTATATCTGTTATGGTTTTACGATGTGTTTATATTAAAGCAATTTTACAATACATAATTGTTAATTATTCCAAATAACTAAATAGCATAAACAATATATCCTACCCTCCATCAATAGCGATTAAGAAATCAAAAGAACTAAAATATACTGCATAATTGGGAATGGTAAAAATTTTACATAGGTCTACTTAGTTAGGTATTAATTAGGTAAAGCACTTTAAAAAATTGTGTCTACAAAAAATGGCCTAAGATGCACAAAAAATGATGCATTCTACTTACATATGCTACAAGAACAAAGTCATAACAACCAAACTACCCTATACAACAAAACACAAACAATTAATTGGGAAGTTTTACAAAAACATGTAGAATTTTTCTCCAAATTATTAATATCAGTAATAAGGCGAACTATAAACTTTTTAATATTAAATGTATATTATAGCATAATGTATATTATTACGAATAATTATCGGTTATACTTGGTTAACACAAAATCAAATAATTAAATAGGCGATGACAGTAAATGAACTCACAATAATTAGTATACCCATGTTTTCCAATATTTTAAGGCCTCAATGGTCTATCATGACCTACTAAATGTAGTGACACTAATCTTTAGTAGGTAATGGTTCTATTAATGAAAACTAAAATCTTTGAATTTGCAAAGTAAAAAATAATCATACGTTATAAAGTACTTTATGTCATTCCCGTCACCGCACCCATATAAAATAATAAATATAAGCAACAAATTAGATCATCAATAATTAGCTTGAAATTCTACAAAGTTAAAAGTGTGAGAGCCAAAAACTCAAGAAATATCAGTTCATAATTTATATAGTTAGTTAGAATTGCACTACACCTGGATGGAAAGATAAAAGTGACACATATTGGCAACAAGACATATTGGCAACAACACATATTGGCATATTAAATGACACAAATAATGATTGGGGTAAATTATTAAAAAAAAAACTCCTGTGTGAAATATAGAATGAGGTAGTCAATTTGAACATATATGAACAATGTTAATAGTTTTGGTAATAATTCTTTACTAAATTTAAGTCTATGTTTTTAACTTATGTTTCTATTATTATTTATTATTGTAACCTACGGTTTTTACTTAATACTTTCCTTTTGATAAATAAATAAGAAATTATAATTATTTTTTACTGAAATCTGGAAATTGTATTTTTGACGTTAATAATTGAATTGAATCCGTAGTCAATCCGTATTCAATGAGTGTTACAACAATGGCCAACAAATCAATAGCAAAAACATTACGTTGTAATTGGTTCTTATTATTTGTAATGGCCATTCTCGAAGTAAAAATAGGACTCAGTAATTTTTACTTAAATCTACGAAAGTTGTATTTTAGTTGTTGTCGGGCAAAAGTATAATTATTTAAGGAAATTATTTATAAATTAATGCAACATAGCAACACCAGAGTAGCTCATGATTAGGCCCCGGCTTTCAGTCCGGCGTGTTCCACTACCAAAGAGTTCCTCATCTCGGCCTGATATTTCCCCAACAGACGTTTTTTCGGCGTGAACATGGGAACCTTATCCACGAAGGGTTTCATTGCCACTCCGTTCTCCACTGGTTTGCCACTCGTGCAAAGATCAAGCACCTCGGTTTCTATGACTACCCGTCGTTTACGTTGGTCTTTGAGGCTGAGATTGATGACACCGTTCTCGATTGGATTCTTTTCTTCATCAACCTCATCCGTGACGTCATGGCTACTCGTCGCACATTGGCTGTTATCCGACTCGGAGGACAAGGAATAATTCGATCGCGATTGGTTGTGAAGCTGGAGGTCTGACAAAAAGGTAGACGTTCCCATCGCTGCTGATAAGAGTTTCCTTCTCTTAGCGCTCGGGGATTCGTCGAAGGATTCGTATTCTCGGCTGTTCATTAGGAGGGAATCGTTGAAGGGAGTGGTGGAACGCACCGGGGAATATTCGTCGAAGGACTCGGACGAGGCGCTGAGATCCGGTGCGGAATGCGGACCGGACACGGACTCGGTGGGCGCTCCCAGCGCCAGGAAGGGGCCCGGTAGCTGGCGTCTCAACTGGAATATATTGCGACCCGGGACCAACCCGTCCACAGAATGACGGCGCATGTGCAAAGCCAGATTCCCTTTACGTGCGCAACGGAACTCGCAGATGGAACACTTGAATGGTTTCTCGCCCGTGTGGATCCGCATGTGTTCGTTGAGTTTGTAGGCTGACATACCGATGTAACCGCACATTGTGCAAATATACGGTTTTATCGAGTTGTTATTGTCACCAAAAGAGTTCCTTGATGAGTCTGAGTCATGCTTTGAGAAATCTAAAGGTTCAATGAATTCAGTTTCATAATCTTCATGAGATAGTTGAAAGTGTGTGGAGATTGCATTTGATCTTTGCTCCATGTCGTTATGGCTTGTAGTAAAATTGTTCATGCTGTTGTGCAAAGCGGATGGGGGAGAGCCATTAGTGATTGCCAACTGGCTTGGCACTGTGAGGTGTTTGCGTATCACATGTTTCTGGAGGTGGGGCTCGTTGTCCGTGACAAACTTGCACTGGGGACAATGGAATTTGCGCAGGGCGTGGCGTCTAGCGTGGAGTTTAAGGTTGTCCTTGCGAGAACACCGGTAACTGCAGTGCGGACACTGGAACGGTTTCTCGCCTGTGTGAGTGCGTCGGTGTTGAACGATTTTCTGCAGCGTTCGCAGCATTGTCCCGCAGATATCGCACACAAACTCCCCATCTATCTTGTGCACCTTCATGTGATCCTCCAATGCGTCTCGCGAGTGCACCACGAAGTGACATATCTTGCACTCATGGCTGGTGTATTGGTGGTTCTTCTGGTGACTGACAATGCCACTCATAGCAGATGATGTAAAATCACATTGATCGCATTTGAAAAGAGCTATGTTCATATGCTCAGGTTTAGCAACTACTTCATCACCGGAACTTTTCACACTACCAACATCCCTTACTCGAGTTATTTGGTGGTAGAACAAGTGCTTTTCTAGCGTTTGACGAGCTTCGCAAGAATAACTGCACTCGGGACAACTAAAACGCTTATTATCAATGCTTATAGAGCTATTGAAAGCACTTTCACTGCCGAAGGGACTGGTTGGAGAGTGAATCACTCCCCCTCTCTGCACGTGACTCTCCATATGACTGACGAAAAATTCCCGCATTTTCGTGCTAAATCCGCAATATGTACACTGGTAAAGACGACCCCCTATGATACTGTGTTTTTCGCTGGTATGGGTCGATAGTTTGAGAAGATCTAGACTGGTAAAGGGACACAGGTCGCACTTGTACAGTCCTGACTCTTTGTGGTGTATGTCTATATGTTGCATGAGATGGTGGGTGTTGTAGAAGGTGTCGCCGCAGACCACGCATGTTGACACTGGCTGAGAGAATGGACGGAGCGCGCTGGCAGCCTGACTACGGTGTAGTTGCTCGTGAACGTTCATAATTAAAGTGTCATGGGTTTGAAAGACGCAATATGTGCAAGAAATAAGTTGGTGGTTAGAGGTAGAGTAAGAAGGCTGAGGAGGGACACGAGGGGGCATCATGAACCCTGGTGCGAAGGGCATCATGGGCATAAATGGGTTCGAGAATGTAGAGGGCAAGTTATTTATCTGATGACTCAATGGCAGATTCGGCGGTGGTAACAACACGCTTCGATTGAACATGGTACTGTCTTTCTGTGGTGACGTCATCAATAATCCGGGATGCGGTGTAATACCGAAGTTGTTTGAGGATGAATTATTGTTACTGGGTGGAACAACGACACCATCAGGTGATAAATGATTCGGCAAAATTCCTGAAGATGAAACGACTTTAGAGAAAGCTGACAGATTCGCTAAGGAAGAGACATTAACCGCACTATTACTGAGATTATCTGAGTTGGATACGAAAGATTCATGGTTGGGGGACTTGGGAGACGCTTTGTAGAATGGGGACAAGGATTCGGTGGAGAGGCAGGACAGGTCTGTCTGCTGGGAGGGGTCCGTCCGCATGGGTGTCCGACCGAATGTCTCGGAAGCCACAGTGCCCTGGATCACGTGACCAGTATCGCACCGGGGAATCAATGCCGGCGGGAAAGACATCTCCGAGCCAAATAATATCTTAGCATCCGACATGGTTGATCGACAAGGTTTTATTCCGTAATGAGTTCGCCAATGAAATACGATATGATGTAATTATATGGATTGGAGAGAATTTATCGCATCAACATATAACTTCATTCTAAAATACAAAAATATTGATATTTAGAAAACTAAATATTACTTAAAATTTAGATAATTGCATTTTAACTATCTAAATACTACAACTAACACATTATTTATTTTATAGTAATATTCCGAATTTTGGTTAATTTTTAACAATAAATTTGTTACAAAATAAATTTGGGGAAATGCGTTATCTACACGATTCTAGGACTACTTATACTTTGGGCCACTACTTAATACGAGATGGGAGGGGGGATGGGGGTGGGGGGGGGGGGGGGGGGGGTTCAGGGCCATACTAAGTTTATCAACTGAAGGCTAAGCTCTTACTTAGACAAACCCCTCAATAGAATTGGCACTCACTATACAATCTTTAGGAATACACAATGAACAGAAAAAATAGGGTTATAGTTATGTAAGATTATGTTGACTGGACTAGACCCTGGAAAATATTATTACAAAACGCCAACATATTATAGGATAGTTCTTTGTAAGAAATAATTACTTAGGATCACATTTATGCCAAGTATCCAACTATTTATACACAAACATCTAAATTATTTCACTACCAAAGATATGTCATCCTATACAGTAATAGCCTGCAGACCAATCGATTGTCCCTTTGTAATCACCACAAATATAATCCTGGAATCTATATTTCCAACAATTAATGATGAATGCCCTCGTACCAAACCTTCCCGTTAACCCATATAAGTCCTGGAGGCATCTTAGAACATTGGTATTTGCCCTAGAAGCTGGAATTAAACAACAACCCCCGCCCAACATATCCCCGGGGCATGGAAGACAACTCCAATTGCACAATGTTACCTCTACTATGGTGTCTTTACAAATCTTAATGATTTTTTGTGAAAATGATTATTCTTAATGATCATGTTATATCGCATGAAATGAGAATTTTAAATTATAGTTTAATAAGGAAAAGTCTGAACTTCAATATTCATTCCTAAAACTTTCATAAAAGCATTTTGAAAAGAGTCTAACCAATATTGCACCATTCATCTTCCTTTCTGCGATATGCTGTTGTTGCGAAAATTCAAGAGCCACCTTATGTAACTGTGCTGGAAAATAGATTCGCAAATACATGTGGCGATGGTGGGACTGGCGCGCATTATTGATGTGTATTAATGGCGCCTGTAAAAAAAGTTTGAAAACGAAATTCAATATTCTGACTCACACACAGGATGAGTTTGCAAACTAAATGGTTCAAATTTCAACATTAATATTTGTAGGAAAATTAGTGTGTATACCTCCCCGGTGTCGCATCTGAAGTACGGTTCTTTCAAGTCAGTTTACAATAAAGTCACCCAACGTCGTCCCATGCAAAATAATGTTAGAGCTATAAAATAAGTTGATGGTCTAAAGATAAGTGTAAAAGAGGATTCGAAAGTGCATGAAATGCGCAAAAGGTAATAAATATAATAAAAATTAACAAATGGCTGCTAAACTTATTACCGCCTCTCAAATTAGCAAAAAAACCAAATAAATCCCATTATGTATTATGTATTACCTATTATGTAACCTTCAATCGTCTCCCTCCCCTTCACAGAAGTCGACCAAACAAACATGGCGTACCTGATTGATAGGTTTTACACAAATGTATTGTTAACACCGAATATACTGTATATACCACAAACCGACAACAACAATACATTTCAATGAGAAAAAACAGCGCATCTGAGATTTCAGACAAGCAAAAAGCGGTTCGCATGCAATGAACCTTCACAAAAGCCTCTGTGTAAGTGGGCTACTCTGGGGTGTACCTTGGCATTCTGTAGTATTTTATTTAGCAGTAGATTTATTTTGTTTGAGCAGGGAGGGGCAACATTGTGAGTACCGCCCGCAGGATACAGTGAGTTAGGTAACCGAACGATAAATCGTTAAAATACTGTTCCTGATTCCTTATGCTCTCTTTGTTTCTGCTATTGCTTTACACGCCCATATCAACCAACTTAGAGAGGTGAGCTAAATCACCAACCTCCAACCTCCTTCCTACCAATAAACCACTGTCCGTAACAACAACCACTGTCCATAAAAGTACAATTCTAAAATTCACAAATTTTAAACTCAAAAATGCTTACTTAGACAGCATTTCTTTGTTTATTAAATTTACTGACTTAATTGAAGATGCCCCCCCCCCCCCCCCCCCCCCGGCTTTCAAAACCAAATATGGCACTGATATACGTTGAAATATAAACGAAAGGGTAGTTTCGTTTTGGTATCACCAATTCAGGAATTACGCATTGTTTGTTTCGTTAATTCCATAAAGCTCAGGGAGAAACGAAATAGGTGCCCAAAAGGCCCTTCAAGAAACTACATACAGGGGCTCGGAGGACCTACTACTATACGAAACCTAGCGAACAGGAATTCAAACAACACCTTGGTTGAATGTTTCGAGGTGCAGTTACCGGCATAGCGGGTAGGTAGGTAGTCCAGGTGAAACATATGCAAGAATTTTTCTAAATGTATTCGCATTTTTTATCGCATGATGGCAAAGGTAATGACTAAATATCTAGTCAGGGTTTTTATCAAAGCCACAATCTCGCCCGGAGCAATAAGGCCCCCGAAACGACAACGTCAAATTAAGGACCTGAGCGCAATGCGATAAAAACCACGACGAACATCTGCCCGTGCTTACCTATTGTTGGACGAAGTTAGTGGAGCGATTAAACAGCATTTGGTGCCCACTACCACCTACCAGAGGAATCGGACACAATGCTGTGGCCCTATTTCAACAACCTCTACCCTATTCTACCCCCCGCGTTACGGGTAGATACCAATTGAAAGAGAACCCCTAATGGGGCCACATATATAGATTAATTTCCCGGATGAAATCAACAACAAGTTATATCTGATGCGGCTTCGATGCAGCTGACCGAACACCGAACAATAGGTCCAGGGTAAAGAAAGGGTTTAATGGGTCTTTCTGAGGCCCGATATAGGCTACATCTAGTAGAATAAGAATCCCTAAGATTCTGGGGGCCTAAGTAGTAACTCTAATTGGAGGTCGCGACCCTTATACCCTTTTATATCAAACTCTATATCAAGAAATCTAGCCCGTGCCGTCCTATTCCCAATTTTATGACTTAAATTGCCGAATTTCAATAGATTTATCAAATCGACGGTCCCTTGATACGACAGTAATACTTGACAATAATACGACAAAGCCCTTGCAAGCTACTGTACCCGCATTTACGACGTCGTAGTATGTAGTTAATGTAATTCACTTAGATTTGTAGACTACTTACTATATAAGATAAAATAATTGTTAGCCTACCTAATTTAACAGTTTGAATATTTACAAATTTTGGCGGCAATTTCAGACTAAGTTGAAAAAAATGCATACTAAAGACATGGGATGATGGAAGTCAAATAAAGTCTTCAAATACACGAATACAACAGCTCCACAAAGTTATAAACAAGACATATATTATATTGTCGAAAGACTAACCGAAACAAAATGCACAGCCTGATTAAAATCAAAACTGGTATAGTAGGAATGGTATTATTGTATACAAATGCAATATAACTGACAAGTTAAAACATAATAACGATAAAATATTAACTAGAAGTTAACAAGCAAGGTGAACTATTATATTAATAGGCTTGTACCTTCTTCCCTACTATATTATATGTCTTAGGTGACTCTCGCTATCTTTACCAAACACTGAACAATCGTTTCCAAATATTTAATGGCACATGTATTGGAGTTTAGTAGGAGTTACACCCCCAATATTATTACAAATTAAGGCCGCCATTATTGTAGTCAAACAATACCGTAAAAGTTTGTTCAACTAAGATAAGGACACTGAGTATTACTGAGTGATCATATTCGGGGTCTTATAGGCCTCTCTCCCCATGGGATACTAGTGTACCAACACACAAGGCGAACCAACCTTGAGCAAATTTGCTCAACCAACACACCAGCACGCCAAATACTAAGGTCACAGAAGACTTATCTCTTATCATGGGAAAAATGCAACAAAATAACATTGTCATGTTACTGTATCTAACTAGGTTGAAACATGGCATCATTTTCTGAGAATGGAAAATGTGTCAACGACCTCAGATAACATCGATAAAACAACAAGAATCTTGTAAATTAACTAAAATTATAAATCGACAGTTTTAATAATAATATATGAGGTGTAAAGTGTCAGTGCATTTCCTAATAAATCCATTACAATTTATGGAAACTCTGAATGAATAATGGCAAAACTTACAAAAATATATTATTAATACAGTAATTAATTGGCTTCGAAGCAAAAAAATCATTTCTGATGGCATCTGTTGCAGACGTGAATAATTGGAATTTTCCCTTTAGGATCTAAAAACCCTTTGCTGTGCAAATGAGCTTTGACTTTGGATATAAAATGGCTTTGATTAATGTATGTTAAGTCGTTAATTCGCAGCTGAAGCACTTTGCTGTTAAGAATGCTCGCTGCCCGGGGTCGATAATAAAAGCACTTTAAACAAATGTGAATAGATAATAATGGATTAAATTAGTACGCGAAAAGCATTGTTTGTCAATCACAAATGGTAATTGAGGTTAGGTTGTAATAATTATTTGCGGTTACTGGCCCGGCAATTAAAATAACGAATGTCAACATAACTATTTATTACATGGAAAAGCAAATAGGCTTCAGTCACACTGACCCCTAAAAGTTTAATTTACCATGCGAGTGTTAGGAAAGGTTCCTAATGGAAAAATGCTGTTTATTTCCTTTTCACCTCCGCTTTATTTCCTTTCCACCTCCCCTTTATTTCCTTTTCACCTCCCCTTTATTTCCTTTTCACCTCCCCTTTATTACCTTTCCACCACCCCTTTATTTCCTTTTCACCTCCCCTTTATTAACTTTTCCTCCCCTTTATTTCCTTTTCACCTCCCCTTTATTTCCTTTCCACCTCCCCTTTATTTCCTTTTCACCTCAATGTAACACAAATGAGAATTAAGTGTATTGCATTTGACCCCTGCCGAAATAATAATGTGAATCACATGGTGGTCATATTGTACTAATTACATTATACAATAATATTTCAGAAAAACAATTTTACAATTATTTTATTTAAAACGCAAGTATAATTAATATTGATAAATAATACTGGACTTTATTTAACTTACTATTAAAAGTTTATCCTTGAGTTAATCACATCCACATCAAATATTGTAAATATCTTCTTCAATATTTAAATAAATTAAGGAAAACAAACGCAACAAACAAAACTAGAGATGAGATGGAACCAAAAATAATACGAAGCCTTCTGCTTACAGGTTTTACTATTATAAGTGTCAGTATTAAACATATGACATATTTAAAGGAAGGGCCCTTATATCTCACAAGCCTTCAGAACCAAACAGAACCAGATCATATGCCTAAACACAGAGGGAACCTTATTCCATTGGCTTCCCGCCTTTGGGCCCTAGTCAACCAACCAATCAGAGTCAATGATTTCTTAACATTGTAGTTTGCATGCAGTGCATAACTGTACAGTTGGTAGAATAGGGGCTGTGGAACATTGCAGTAAAGTAAAGATAGAGAGGGTCTGCATAAATTCTAATTGAGTAAGAGTGTAACTGTGTCCAATCATTAGTTCTGTCTCTGAGGGAGGGTCATTTATTTAATTGATCGTCTCTTCTAAAGCGCCGTTTCCCGCTTGTTCTAATCGATTGCTTCATTTATTTTAAATAAACTTCAGTTCAATACTCTTTGGTAAACTCTTTGGTAAAACTAGTGTATAGTTCAGTGCTCAATGCGTATTAATCCAACCCATCACCATATCTGCTGGTGGGTCTGCTGGGTACAATGCAATAAACATAAATAAATAAACAAAAACCTATATCAATTCTATATCAATTTTCATTTATAAGTATTAAATGTTTTAAGGTGCCGTTCTATCGTCCTATGTGAAGTTCCAGTACTTTGGTAAACATAGGTTAATTATTTTTCCGGGAAAAGGGCGAGGAAACAAATCATTTACTAATTGCTATAGTTTAGGAGCTTTCTGGCTTCTGAGAGAAAGATTGCGGTTTTTACAAGAAATATGCTGGAGGTCACCATTTCGATCCCACCTGGACGTCATTGCCGAATTTGCTAATCCCCCTACTCCCAACACAGGAGGATATGACAGGAGTTTAATTTATGCATGTAATCAATGACACGCACCATACACGTGTAACTAACTGCCTACCTGTGTGGGTCTACAATTTTTGGGTGGTGAGTGACTCATGATCTGAGATGAAAGCGGAACGTATATAAGTATTATCATCTATATTTAGTTAAATATGACCGTATTTTACGCCGTGCCACGTGGCAATATTTAAACGTACGAGTGGAATTGAGTGATTGAAATATTCATTATATAGATCGTAAAGTGAAATACGGTTATTCTATGTAAAATATATGTGTCTTTTATTTAAGTTTATTTATATCACCGGCACGCACACACCTGTAATCTCCTGACATCTTCCATTAGAGGGGTTCTAACCTGGGGGGAACCTGGCATTGGCATATACACACATACCAAATCATACTACAGTAGCTGTAACCATAGTATTTAGTTAGTAACCATACTACTACTACTACTAGGTCGAGCGAACTCGGACAGTGGAAATGAGATCTTCCAGGCTTCCCGATTCTCCATAGTTGTCGCAATTTCGTTTCTCCCAAGTTCAGTATCCCTTTCAAGTTGATCTATATATGTTATGGCCGGTCGTCCACGACTACGCTTTCCTTGAGTTGGTTGCCAGCGAAGTAGATCTGGTATGACCTCGTCTTTACTTCGCCAGCAGTGCCCACTGAATCTTAATCTGCGTTCACGGAGTGTGGTTGATACAGGTGGTATTGTACCATAAAGCTCGGCGTTTGTCATGTGTTGTCTCCAGCTGATGTTTAGGGCTGCCCTTAGTAGTCTTGCGTAGTGATTTAGGCAGTGTCCAGGTCTCACCCCCGTATAAAAATACACTTTCCCCTGTGACTAGAAATAACTTAGTCTTCAGGTGCCTGGAGAGATCTGATTTCCAGATGGTATCCATTTTTGATAGAGCTACCCAAGCCTCTGCTTTCCTAACTTCTATGTCCTTGTTGCTACTCTCTATTCATGATCCAAGGTACTGGAAGTCGTCGACCTTCCTTAGTTGATTATTATCAATGGTTGTCAAGTTTCCATCAACATTAAAGGTCATGCATTCGGTCTTGGTAGCATTTATATGCAATCCAACCTCCTCAGCAGCCCTCTCCACTTTATTTAGTAGAAGCTGTGCATCTGCTAGCGTATTAGAGAGCAGGGCGATGTCATCCGCAAAGTCAGTGTCTGTGACTGTAGTTGCCGGATATCTACTACTTCTGCGTTCTTGAAGTGTGAATCCCAGATCTTCACCCTTTGTGGCCGTCCTCATTGCGTAATCCAGCACAAATACAAATAGTAATGGTGTTAATGTGTCACCTTGCAGTACCCCAGCCAGGATTGAGAAAAACTCAGTTTCAGCCTCTGGTGAGAGTACCTGCGCTTCTGTGTCACAATATAACAATCCAATGCCAGCAATAACTACTTCTGGTATTCCATAAGCTCTTAGGATTTCAAGCATTTTACCTCTATGGATGGTGTCGAATGCCTTCTTGAAATCAAGACTGCGGGGAGATTCTTTGACTTAATTCCTTCAATCAGTCTCCGTAGTGCAAGTATCTGAGCTATTGTTGATCTATTTGGTAGAAATCCGTTTTGGCTCTTACGCAGTAGTTTCTCATGTGAGGCCTAATCCTATATAGAATCATTTTATTGTATATTTAGGCAGCTACCACAAGCAGACAGACCCCACGATAGTTTGTTGGTATACCGAGGTCTCCTTTCTTGGGGAGAGGCTTTAGTTGACCTTTAGTCCAAATTGGTGGAGGCTTTTCCCCTTTTCACATCCGGTTGCAGACATTCAATAATGGTCTGTTTAGCACTCCGGTTTTCCATACCTCCGCTGGGATTTCATCTAATCCACTCGCTTTATTATTGGACATGCTTTTAATGCTTCTTTGGAGTTCGGCAGGTGTGAAGTCCCCTGTTTCTATAGGTAGTGTCTTGTCATATATTTTCCTTGTAGGGCTGACCTCGAAGTTTGGTGGCTGCCCAAGCAAGTTGCTGAAGTGATTTTTCCACTTCCCAACACGTTCTTCAGGACTATCGGTTTTGAGGCGCCCCTTTGCACAACTTTTCCGACCAGATACCTCATTTACAGTTTGCCGGGTAAGTTTTGATTGTTGCTGTATGTGAGCAGTTGTAATTGCTTCAATTTTATCCTGTATGTACTTTTCCTGGCTGATGTTGTAGGCCAATTTAAGATCGTCCTTAGCTTTCTCAACCTTGTTAATTTTTTCGGTTGTTGGTTTGTTCGGTTTTAATGATCCATGACATATAACTCGCCGTTAGTCTACAATGCAAAACAATAGGAACACATTAAATACTTTATTTCACGACTTATTTTACGCCAACTTGACAATAATTAGTGATATACTCTCAACGCAGCATGGGGGGGGTCGCCAAAAGAAAACCATTAATTACGCTAAGCTACATTATTAGCAATAATATCTATAACCGATAAAAAATAGGCATATTGGACTACATTAAAGGCCTTTCTGATAGGGATGGTTCATTGATCTCACTTCCATTAGTGGATCATGGGGCTGGATCTCATTATCAGCTCAACAATACTATAACGGCACATCTATTGAAAGTGGATCCACGCGGTTGCATAGGGTTTGTAACGCAGCCCCAAGCCATTGTGTTATACTGGGTTGGCCGGCCCTAATGTATGCGGCACTCCCTCGCATGGGGTTGGTTTTCCTTTCACTCATAATGACGGGAAATAGTGTTGGCCTTACGGCCATTGATATGAATAGACATTGATTGTTATATAGATAATGAAAGAGGCGTTATTCAAAGCCATTAAACCCAAATTGAAAGGAAACTTTCCTGGTTGTCCACATTTCTGCAAACTAGAGAACCGCCTTTGGCTCTTCATTACCTTAACCCTTTCCCAATGATACACTAAAAACCTAGTTACAGGCCCAAGGATACACTGTACCTGGACACAGGCCCAAGGATACACTGTACCGGTACCTGGACACAGGCACAAGGATACACTGTACCTAGACACAGGCACAAGGATACACTGTACCTGGACACAGGTCCGAGGATACACTGTACCTGGACACAGGCACAAGGATACACTGTACCTGGACACAGGCCCAAGGATACACTGTACCTGGACACAGGCACAAGGATACACTGTACCTGGACACAGGCCTAAGGATACACTGTACCTGAACACAGGCACAAGGATACACTGTACCTGGACACAGTCCCAAGGATACACTGTACCTGGACACAGGCACAAGGATACACTGTACCTGGACACAGGCACAAGGATACACTGTACCTGGACACAGGCCCAAGGATACACTGTACCGGTACCTGGACACAGGCACAAGGATACACTGTACCTAGACACAGGCACAAGGATACACTGTACCTGGACACAGGTCCGAGGATACACTGTACCTGGACACAGGCACAAGGATACACTGTACCTGGACACAGGCCCAAGGATACACTGTACCTGGACACAGGCACAAGGATACACTGTACCTGGACACAGGCCTAAGGATACACTGTACCTGAACACAGGCACAAGGATACACTGTACCTGGACACAGTCCCAAGGATACACTGTACCTGGACACAGGCACAAGGATACACTGTACCTGGACACAGGCACAAGGATACACTGTACCTGGACACAGGCCTAAGGATACACTGTACCTGGACACACGCCCAAGGATACATTGTACCTGGACACAGGCCCAAGGATACATTGTACCGGTACCTGGACACAGGCACACGGATACACTGTACCTGGACACAGGCACAAGGATACACTGTACCTGGACAAAGGCCCAAGGATACACTATACCTGGACACAGGCACAAGGATAACCTGTACCTGGACACAGGCCCAAGGATACACTGTACCTGACACAGGCCCAAGGATACATTGTATCGGTACCTGGAGACAGGCACAAGGATACACTGTACCTGGACACAGGCACAAGGATACACTGTACCTGGACACAGGCCCAAGGATACATTGTATCGGTACCTGGACACAGTCACAAGTATACACTGTACCTGGACACAGGCACAAGGGGGATACACTGAACCTGGACACAGGCACAGGGCACAAGGATACACTGTACCTGGACACAGGCCCAAGGATACATTGTATCGGTACCTGGACACAGGCACAAGGATACACTGTACCTGGACACAGGCACAAGGGGGATACACTGTACCTGGACACAGGCACAAGGATACACTGTACCTGGACACGCCCAAGGATACACTGTACCTGTACACAGGCCCAAGGATACACTGTACCTGACACAGGCCCAAGGATACATTGTATCGGTACCTGGACACAGGTACAAGGATACACTGTACCTGGACACATGCACAAGGATACACTGTACCTGGACACAGACCCAAGGATACATTGTATCGGTACCTGGACACAGGCACAAGTATACACTGTACCTGGACACAGGCATAAGGGGGATACACTGAACCTGGACACAGGCACAGGGATACACTGTACCTGAACATTGGCCCAAGGATACACTGTACCTGGACACAGGCCCAAGGATACACTGTATCTGGACACAGGCACACGGATACACTGTACCTGGACACCGGCACAAGTATACACTGTACCTGGACTCAGGCCCAAGGATACACTGTACCTGGACACAGGAACAAAGATACACTGTACCTGAACACAGGCACAAGTATACACTGTACCGGGACACATGCCCAAGGATACACCGTACGTGGATACAGGCACAAGGATACACTGTACCTGACCTCAGGCCCAATGATACACTGTAACTGGACATTGGCCCAAGGATACACTGTACCTGGACTCTGCCCAAGGATACACTGTATCTGGACTCTGGCCCAAGGATACACTGTACCTGAACACAGGCCCAAGGATACACTGTACCTGAACATTGGCCCCAGCATACACTGGACCTGGACACAGGACCAAGGATACACTGTACCTGGACAAAGGCCAAAGGATACACTGTACGTGGATACAGGTACAAGGATACACTGAACCTGGATTCAAGGTTAAGGATACACTAGACATGGACACAGGCCCAAGCATACACTGTACCTGGACACAGACCTAAGGATACATTGGACATGGACACAGGCCCAAGGATACACTGTACATGGACACAGGCACAGGGCCGAGGATACACTGTACCTGGATACAGCCACAAGGATACACTGTCAGCGGTACGAATCGTGAACGATAAGTAATATGGTATGTATTCGAATCACGAAACTTATATAAAAAGAATAGATTTTACATGAATAACTTATATATTTATTGACAGCCCTTTTATGTCAAAGTAGCATCAAGATAACTTCCTAAAATTATAAAAACAAAATAACAATTAAATAAAAATATAAATCAAAGTTAAAATATTATAACTTAATTAATTAATAGACAGTCAATGATTGATGAGTTTTATCAAGTACTGTAAGTTAAATTTGTTCATCTAAAAAAAAATAAGAAAGAAGTACGAAATGATAGACATTAATTATGACTCAATAATCCGTTTTGGGTTGTTTTATAAAAAATAAGATTATAAAGTTTAAATAAAGTAACTTTGTGGATTGAGTGGTTGGGGTCGTTTAAGGGAAATTTGAGAAATTATCAGTTATACAATGTGGTTTTAAATTCAACTATCACTTTAAATATTCAAAATATAATTTGACAAACAAAACCAAAACAACAAGCGTTGACATGGATAGACTCAAATGATAAAATTATTAAATTCAAATTGGGTAAAGAATTAACTACATTTTTTAAACACAAAAACAATCCACCAAAAACGGAAATGAGTTATTGAGTCATATGATGTACGGTAAGCAACTTTCCAATTGGGGTGCAACTTCGGGTTCAATTGACTTCTGGTTCAATTGAATTCCGTTTCTCAATTCTCACTTCCGTTAATCACTATTTATAGTAACTATCAAGGGAAAAGGAGCTGGTGGAAAAAGAAATTGCGGGCTAACCAAAACAACAAATTTAAGTTGTTTTAAGGAAAATAGTTTGCAGTAAATTTGTTAACCCAGGTACTAATTATTTACTATTAAAATCGGCCGCGGTCGCACCCCAATTAGAAACGTGCGTATCGTAAGTTTTACCATGTGGGGTAGATAATGCAGACTGGCGATAAACTAAGTATTAGCTAGGAATGCTCGCAGAAAGTCGTTGTAAGGCAGTCTACCACTGAGGTCGTTGTCGTAGTACGTCATCAGATGAAAGAGTTCGTCTTCGGTCAGGTTAACCCCGTACTGTTTCATAACGTTACGGAATTGTGTCCCGGTAACGTATCCCGTTACGCGAACGTCGTGCGTTCGGAAAGTCCGTCTCATTCGCTTCCACTGTCCGACCACCGATTCCCGCAGCCGCACCATCACGTCATATAACTCATCAGAGTCGGGGCCGCCTGAGGTCAACTGAAACAAATAAAAAGTTAAATACTTATCTGAAATAAAATTAGGAATTAAATACATAGCTCGATCGCAGATAAAATTTAAATACTTAGAGGTGAATACAGTTCACAGTTAAATAAAGCTGAAATACATTACTTTAAATACTTAGCCGAAACAAGCTGACATTGTAACAAACAAACAACAACAGATAATTAAAGTCTCACCTTTTCTTTCGGTGTATAAAGTTTCCCACGGGTTGGGTGCGACTTCCATTCCTTCTCCTTCAGATGAATAACAAAGTGTTTGAGGAAGTTGAGGTAGTTGAACCTACCGGTAGAGTTAACATCGTACATATCGGATAAACGGCTGTACTCATCTCGTGGCAGATAAACGTTGAAAGATTCCATAATATCTACCAATTGCAAAAATAAACGTGCAAGAAAATTTAACAACATAAAAAATAAAATTATAATAATATCATAAACCTATTAATTAAACTATAATTAATTATTAGACAAAAAACATAGAAAAAAATTATATTATTTAAAATTAACTTTATTTTTAGTTCTCACAGTTTTATTGCTATACCAACATAATCATCCACAAAATATTCATTATGCTACACATTATACTATATAGCGCTGTTTGATCCTGCTACATAACGCTGCTTGATCCTGCTACATAGCGCTGTTTGATCCTGCTACATAGCGCTGTTTGATCCTGCTATATAGCGCTGTTTGATCCTGCTACATAACGCTGTTTGATCCTGCTACATAGCGCTGTTTGATCCTGCTACATAGCGCTGTTTGATCCTGCTACATAGCGCTGTTGTATCCTGCTACATAGCGCTGTTTGATCCTGCTACATAGCGCTGTTTGATCCTGCTACATAGCGCTGTTTGATCCTGCTACATAGCGCTGTTTGATCCTGCTACATAGCGCTGTTTGATCCTGCTACATAGCGCTGTTTGATCCTGCTACATAGCGCTGTTGTATCGTGCTACATAGCGCTGTTTGATCCTGCTACATAGCGCTGTTTGATCCTGCTACATAGCGCTGTTTGATCCTGCTACATAGCGCTGTTTGATCCTGCTACATAGCGCTGTTTGATCCTGCTACATAGCGCTGTTTGATCCTGCTACATAGCGCTGTTTGATCCTGCTACATAGCGCTGTTTGATCCTGCTACATAGCGCTGTTTGATCCTGCTACATAGCGCTGTTTGATCCTGCTACATAGCGCTGTTTGATTCTGCTACATAGCGCTGTTTGATCCTGCTACATAGCGCTGTTTGATCCTGCTACATAGCGCTGTTTGATCCTGCTACATAGCGCTGTTTGATCCTGCTACATAGCGCTGTTTGATCCTACTACATAGCGCTGTTTGATCCTGCTATATAGCGCTGTTTGATCCTGCTACATAGCGCTGTTTGATCCTGCTACATAGCGCTGTTTGATCCTGCTACATAGCGCTGTTTGATCCTGCTACATAACGCTGTTTGATTCTGCTACATAGCGCTGTTTGATCCTGCTACATAGCGCTGTTTGATCCTGCTACATAGCGCTGTTTCATCCTGCTACATAGCGCTGTTTGATCCTGCTACATAGCGCTGTTTGATCCTGCTACATAGCGCTGTTTGATCCTGCTACATAGCGCTGTTTGATCCTACTACATAGCGCTGTTTGATCCTGCTACATAGCGCTGTTTGATCCTGCTACATAACGCTGTTTGATTCTGCTACATAGCGCTGTTTGATCCTGCTACATAGCGCTGTTTGATCCTGCTACATAGCGCTGTTTGATCCTGCTACATAACGCTGTTTGATTCTGCTACATAGCGCTGTTTGATCCTGCTACATAGCGCTGTTTGATCCTACTACATAGCGCTGTTTGATCCTGCTACATAGCGCTGTTTGATCCTGCTACATAGCGCTGTTTGATCCTGCTACATAGCGCTGTTTGATCCTGCTACATAGCGCTGTTTGATCCTACTACATAGCGCTGTTTGATCCTGCTACATAGCGCTGTTTGATCCTGCTACATAACGCTGTTTGATTCTGCTACATAGCGCTGTTTGATCCTGCTACATAGCGCTGTTTGATCCTGCTACATAACGCTGTTTGATCCTGCTACATAACGCTGTTTGATCCTGCTACATAGCGCTGTTTGATCCTACTACATAGCGCTGTTTGATCCTACTACATAGCGCTGTTTGATCCTGCTACATAGCGCTGTTTGATCCTGCTACATAGCGCTGTTTGATCCTGCTACATAGCGGTGTTTGATCCTACTACATAGCGCTGTTTGATCCTGCTACATAGCGCTGTTTGATCCTGCTACATAGCGGTGTTTGATCCTACTACATAGCGCTGTTTGATCCTGCTACATAGCGCTGTTTGATCCTGCTACATAGCGCTGTTTGATCCTGCTACATAGCGCTGTTTGATCCTGCTACATAACGCTGTTTGATCCTGCTACATAACGCTGTTTGATCCTGCTACATAGCGCTGTTTGCTCCTGCTACATAGCGCTGTTTGATCCTGCTACATAGCGCTGTTTGATCCTGCTACATAGCGCTGTTTGATCCTGCTACATAGCGCTGTTTGATCCTGCTACATAGCGCTGTTTGATCCTGCTACATAGCGCTGTTTGATCCTGCTACATAGCGCTGTTTGATCCTGCTACATAGCGCTGTTTGATCCTGCTACATAACGCTGTTTGATCCTGCTACATAACGCTGTTTGATCCTGCTACATGCGCTGTTGGATTCTACTACATAGCGCTGTTTGATCCTGCTACATAGCGCTGTTTGATCCTGCTACATAGCGCTGTTTGATCCTGCTACATAGCGCTGTTTGATCCTGCTACATAGCGCTGTTTGATCCTGCTACATAGCGCTGTTTGATCCTGCTACATAGCGCTGTTTGATCCTGCTACATAGCGCTGTTTGATCCTGCTACATAGCGCTGTTTGATCCTGCTACATAGCGCTGTTTGATCCTGCTACATAGCGCTGTTTGATCCTGCTACATAGCGCTGTTTGATCCTGCTACATAACGCTGTTTGATCCTGCTACATAACGCTGTTTGATCCTGCTACATAGCGCTGTTTGATCCTGCTACATAGCGCTGTTTGATCCTGCTACATAACGCTGTTTGATCCTGCTACATAACGCTGTTTGATCCTGCTACATAGCGCTGTTTGATCCTGCTACATAACGCTGTTTGATTCTGCTACATAGCGCTGTTTGATCCTGCTACATAGCGCTGTTTGATCCTACTACATAGCGCTGTTTGATCCTGCTACATAGCGCTGTTTGATCCTGCTACATAGCGCTGTTTGATCCTGCTACATAGCGCTGTTTGATCCTGCTACATAGCGCTGTTTGATCCTGCTACATAACGCTGTTTGATCCTGCTACATAACGCTGTTTGATCCTGCTACATAGCGCTGTTTGATCCTGCTACATAGCGCTGTTTGATCCTGCTACATAGTGCTGTTTGATCCTGCTACATAGCGCTGTTTGATCCTGCTACATGCGCTGTTTGATCCTGCTACATGCGCTGTTGGATTCTACTACATAGCGCTGTTTGATCCTGCTAATTAGCGCTGTTTGATCCTGCTACATAGCGTTGTTTGATCCTGCTACATGCGCTGTTGGATCCTGCTACATTGCGCTGTTTGATCTTGCTACATGCGCTCTTTGATCCTGCTACATAGCGCTGTTTGATCCTGCTACATAGCGCTGTTTGATCCTGCTACATAGCGCTGTTTGATCCTGCTACATGCGCTGTTTGATCCTGCTACATAGCGCTGTTTGATCCTGCTACATAGCGGTGTTTGATCCTGCTACATAGCGCTGTTTGATCCTGCTACATAGCGCTGTTTGATCCTGCTACATAGCGCTGTTTGATCCTGCTACATGCGCTGTTTGATCCTGCTACAACGCGCTGTTGGATTCTACTACATAGCGCTGTTTGATCCTGCTACATAGCGCTGTTTGATCCTGCTACATAGCGTTGTTTGATCCTGCTACATAGCGCTGTTTGATCCTGCTACATGCGCAGTTTGATCCTGCTACATGGCGCTGTTTGATCCTGCTACATAGCGCTGTTTGATCCTGCTACATGCGATGTTTGATCCTGCTACATGCGCTGTTGGATTCTACTACATAGCGCTGTTTGATCCTGCTACATAGCGCTGTTTGATCCTGCTACATAGCGTTGTTTGATCCTGCTACATGCGCTGTTGGATCCTGCTACATAGCGCTGTTTGATCCTGCTACATAGCGCTGTTTGATCCTGCTACATAGCGCTGTTTGATCCTGCTACATGCGCTGTTTGATCCTGCTACATGCGCTGTTGGATTCTACTACATAGCGCTGTTTGATCCTGCTACATAGCGCTGTTTGATCCTGCTACATAGCGTTGTTTGATCCTGCTACATGCGCTGTTGGATGCTGCTACGTAGCGCTGTTTGATCTTGCTACATGCGCTGTTTGATCCTGCTACATGCGCTGTTTGACCCTGCTACATAGCGCTGTTTGATCCTGCTACATAGCGCTGTTTGATCCTGCTACATAGCGCTGTTTGATCCTGCTACATGCGCTGTTTGATCCTGCTACATGCGCTGTTGGATTCTACTACATAGCGCTGTTTGATCCTGCTACATAGCGCTGTTTGATCCTGCTACATAGCGTTGTTTGATCCGGCTACATGCGCTGTTGGATGCTGCTACGTAGCGCTGTTTGATCTTGCTACATGCGCTGTTTGATCCTGCTACATAGCGCTGTTTGATCCTGCTACATGCGCTGTTTGATCCTGCTACATAGCGCTGTTTGATCCTGCTACATAGCGCTGTTTGATCCTGCTACATAGCGCTGTTTGCCAATTACTGTAATTATATAACTATTATAAATTAATACAAACCTTGGAATTGTTTCACATCGATCTCCCCAGTAACATCTACGTCGTGGTTGCGACACTGAGCCTTGATCGCTTTCCAGTTCTTACATACTTTCTCCTTTAGCGCCGACTCTGTATTCTCCGCATCCACTAACGTATCTGTGGCGTGGGATACGGGACGGTAACCTTTACTGGGACGGGACCCGGTGCAGGGACAGGGCCCAGCACTGGGACGAAGTCCCGCTGTGTGTGGCCGCGAGCTGCTAGAAGCAGCCGTCTCCGGTCGTTCAGGTAAAGCCGTTCCATTCTAGAGAAGCAAATGGAAATGATATTTCAGATACATGTAACTTGGTCTTGGAGACAGAGCAAGGCAGCGCGGCCGGGTCTGGACAGTGCACTTTACTGACTTGTCAGTAGATTCAAGGGTTTGCTATATGTCGGTCTGTCTGTCTGTTTGTCCATTTTCAGCCACTAACTTTTTAGCCCTGTGCTTTATTTATCTTATCTCCTATATGTGTATAAATATTATTATTATAAATTATAAATTGTTATTCTATTTTGAGTAGTCACATTGTGGTTGCTAAATTGATTATTGTGTTTCACATTTCAAGCAATACGATAAAGATCTGTATAAATTTTTTTTTTTGGGGGGGGGATGTCCGTATCATCAGAAAATGACACTATATTACGGGTCATGGTGCAGTAATGTAAGAATATTTCTGCCAAGTATCAGCTTGAACTAATTCTAAACAACTAATGAGATATAGGCTTAGGCCATTAGATATAACTATTTAAATAAAAATAATAATTTGTTATTACCTCACTTGTTAATTACATCATCATACACAACGTTAAAAACCAGGAAGAGTAATTATTTCTATGGAAAATGCACATCAGATGTAATGGCTGCTCAGTGCTTATGCTCGCTCAACTCTATATTGTGTATCCAATGAATTTCCTCATTCCAATTTCTCGAGATCATTAACTCGTGATCGAATTGCTCCACCCTATTTGAACTCTAGGATCACGTACCAAACTAACCTCTTCATGTTTAACTAATCCCTGTGCCGTTTTCGGCCGCTCGTCCGGCCCCCTACTAGGGCCGGACTGTCTGCTATCCACCCGGCGACTGTCTGCTGCTGACGACGCGGAACTTTGCGGTCGGTTTGTGAAACTCTTTAGGAAGTCCATGTAATCAACATTACCAAACTCGTTAACCGGCAATTTGGAATACAGAACGTCGAACTGAAAAGAAAACGCCAGATTAAAATACCAAACGTGTATTAAAATACAAAACGTCAGAATAAAATGCAAAATTTGAATTAAAATATAGAATGTCCCAAACTGAAATATAGAACGTCGGATTAAAATACATAAATAGTTTATGTTTCCCTACTGTGCAACTGATACCGGTAGTGCACCAGGACTTTCCGCACACTAAGTGAGTTCAAACGATTTACCTGTTCATCGCTGATTCGGAAAGCGACTTTATTGACGACATCCCTGAAGTCGTCTCTGGTGACAACACCGAGTCTGCCGTAGTCGACAGTGTTGAAGGCCTGCACGAAGTTATAGAAGCGGGCGGTCACGGACTCCCTTAACCGACCTTCAACCTGATCCATAGGCATCATTGTCGACATGCGATTAGCCGGACCCTCTCTACTTCTGTAGCACTCGCCCCTCCATTCCCGTTTCTCCTGGTAATGTAACGAGATATTTTGGCTTTATATATAATAAACCTCACGTAAATATACATAAAGATTTAGTATAATTTATTAATGTAGATAATGAGTTTAAAATAAAAAGATTTTATCCTATTCATGTGTTCGCAGATTGATAATTATTTTTTTTTCAATATAATAAATAAATCTGAATTAATTCCGTTAATAATTATGTTACAGTTTTAAGAAACAATTATTTCCTCTGGAATAATCGAATCACATGAATGAATTGTGATTCCAAGATAAGAGTGATATAGAGCATGTTTGTATACCATCGCCCTTAATATTTAACACCCCAATCCCCTTACTTTAATCGAATTAAAAAAAAAAGATAACCCACAAAAACTGGCGACGTATTTCCAGTGCGGTCCCCCCAGAACTATACTCCCAAGAGGAAACTCCAGTACTCATTTAGCTACCATTTAAGGATGCAATACAAAGATGCTCCCTGGTTAGTACCTTTAAAGCATTCGTACGAAAACTACCCTGGCCCCCATACGGGGATCGAACTCACGACCTCCGGGGAGATATGTGAATTAAAGATATATGATTTAACCACTACGTCAAGATGGGATTTTGGTACGATATTATTTTGTGGCTTTTTCTTACTGCTAGCCTGGTCGGTCGGATGTTCCAATGTTCACCTTATTTCAACTCGTCCTTTCCCAGGTTCGGTCGGTAATTGACAGACCCGCCACCATGTTAACATATTGATTCAATATTTGCCCAACCTGCCAACACATTAATTCAATATTGAATCAATAATTGCACAATATTGATTGAATTTATGTGATGAAAATTCAATATGTTTAAAAATATTGGGCTTTGATACTAATCAGATGCCATAGTAGAACCATTATTGTAGTGTTCTGATAGAGTAGCAATAATTTTCCCAGGAATCCCATATAATCAAGTATGATGAACATACGTGAGCGAGAAACTTAATCGAAAATCTAAGGCCTTGAAGAATTCACCAAACATAGCAACCAGATGTCTGTTTATCTTTCTTTTTCTTCAAATAACTCTTCAATTATCCTTCCCTAAATGGGCTCCATGGTCCCACGACCTTTACGGAACCCATTCCGATTTCCACGGAGCAGTCTCCCAATGGGATCCCTGATGCGATTTAATAGAATTATATTGTATAGCTTTGCAGCAATCGAGATCGACGAGATTCCCCGAAAAGAACCATAGAGTGTTAGGTTGCCCTTCTTGAGAACTGGCACCAACTTATTTGTTTTCATTTCTTGTGGGACTCTCTTAGTTATATCTATACTCGCTATATCAGGTATTTTAAAGACCTCAGGATATACGTAATCTAATCCACTGGCACAATTGGTGTTGATGCTCTTCGAAGCAGCCTTGACTTCAGCAAAGGAGATGTCGCCAATGGGAATATTTGGGAGTACAGACATAAGCAGACAATGTATCACAAAGTTATCAGGCAATAATTGTTTAGGAGCTTCTCAAAGTGGCCCTTCCATTGAGGCGGTCAGCTGGAGATTCAGCCTGGGCCCTTCCGTTGAGGCGGTCAGCTGGAGATTCAGCCTGGGCCCTTCCGTTGAGGCGGTCAGCTGGAGATTCAGCCTGGGCCCTTAAGTTGAGGCGGTCAGCTGGAGATTCAGCCTAGGCCCTTCCGTTGAGGCGGTCAGCTGGAGATTCAGCCTGGGTCCTTCCGTTGAGGCGGTCAGCTGGAGATTCAGCCTGGGTCCTTCCGTTGAGGCGGTCAGCTGGAGATTCAGCCTGGACCCTCCCGTAGAGGCGGTCAGCTGGAGATTCAACCTGGGCCCTTCCGTTGAGGCGGTCAGCTGGAGATTCAGCCTGGGTCCTTCCGTTGAGGCGGTCAGCTGGAGATTCAACCTGGGCCCTTCCGTTGAGGCGGTCAGCTGGAGATTCAGCCTGGGTCCTTCCGTTGAGGCGGTCAGCTGGAGATTCAGCCTGGGCCCTACCGTTGAGGCGGTCAGCTGGAGATTCAACCTGGGCCCTTCCGTTGAGGCGGTCAGCTGGAGATTCAGCCTGGGTCCTTCCGTTGAGGCGGTCAGCTGGAGATTCAACCTTGGCCCTTCCGTTGAGGCGGTCAGCTGGAGATTCAACCTGGGCCCTTCCGTTGAGGCGGTCAGCTGGAGATTCAGCCTGGGCCCTTCCGTTGAGGCGGTCAGCTGGAGATTCAGCCTGGGCCCTTCCGTTGAGGCGGTCAGCTGGAGATTCAGCCTGGGCCCTTCCGTTGAGGCGGTCAGCTGGAGATTCAGCCTGGGCCCTTCCGTTGAGGCGGTCAGCTGGAGATTCAGCCTGGGCCCTTCCGTTGAGGCGGTCAGCTAGAGATTCAGCCTGGTCATTGATGGTTTATTGGCTTTTCTTACCAGGTTGAGCGATTACCTGCCTCTTGGCATCGGCATTGTAGATGGCCTCACCCTGCTTATTAATAAGCTCATCCAGATTATCCGAGTTCTGCCTGATCAGGGGCCTAAATGCAGCCTTAAACTGCATCCTTGGCTTGGCTGTCCGAGTGTGCCCAAGCCGTGGGACTAATTCTGTGCCTCCATTCGAACCACAACAAGTGCAACAAAGTTCGACTACTAAACTTTGTTACATTAAAGTAAAACAAGGTACGATAATGAACCCAATTTAAATTCCCAAACGGTAATGAATGATAGTAAATACTTTCTCCGCGTACCGAACGCTGATAAGTTGACATAATGTAACAAAATTACATAAATCATTGCTTGCAAAGGTCACTTTTCAGCGTTAAAGACACTTTTTATTTATGTAAACCTCCCTCGCTGCGCTCGCTCGGTACATAAATATACTCGAGTCATAACGCTGCAAAGTGCTGCTAATTTGCACACAATGATGTACCTGTAAATAATGCTTTGAATTAAGTGCAGTTTCACTATAATTGTATTTAGTTTATTGATGATGACTATATATGGTGTATCGTATAATGTTCATCAGGGGCCTTAGTGCTCGAGTTAGATTATTAAACATCGACAATACTTTACTCGAATTACAACATATATTCTGGGTTACCTGATACCTATTCTTACACAGATTACTTACAACTGAATCTTCAGACACAAATGTTTCGAGGAAATCGTTGTAGTTGAGTGTGAGATCGTCAAAGACGTGTAGATGAGAGAGCAGACCGTTCCATTGGGAGTCATTGAGACGGAAACAGAAGTTATCGAGGATTCGTCGGAAATCCTGGCCCTTTACGCGTCCCACTCCAGTTTTATCAAACGAATGGAAAGCCTAAATAAATAAATAGTAAACGGCCAGACCAGTTGTGTTAAACCAAGGGAGAATTTATGTGTATATAGTCCTAATGAAGTAGGGATGTGATTGAAGAGGTCCAATTTTAAGCATTATTATTAATATTATTTATTAAAAAGTTGAAACATTTATTACCTCTGTCAGTTTCAACAACGTCAAAAAAGTTTATATTTTATGTCCGGGGGGAAACTGGACGCAAATCCCATGTTGGCAAATTAATATCCGGCGAATTAATATGAATTTTTATTGCGTCGAAAATATCCCCTTATCTGCCGCTCACACTCAAATTATTACAATAAGTGAACCAAGGTACCGGTACTACAGCTATTGTAAAATTTTAGTTTCAGATTCATATACAATATATACTGTGCTGTTGTTCCGGTATCAATCAGCATATCAAACAGTAGTATTGGCGATAAACACTGTACGGTACCTGTAAATGAAATTATTTATATTTAATTAATTTTATTTTAAACAGTGCCTCATCGGAAAGTCGGAAATATATGTTTCAATTTTTGAATATAATTACATAAATCCCGTTGATAAAAGTACTTCTTGTCTACTTCACTTGCCTCTTTGCGCTCCGCTAGTAAACCGACTCCTACTGTTGCGAGAAATATAACGAACACAGCCTACTAAATAATTACTAGAAAGCAAAAAACAAATAACGTTTCAGAACAATAAACAATAAGTCCGGGACTAAGTAACGGAAACTCACAGAAACGATAGCTTTCATGTTGTTCGTAGTTCTCTCAGCGAGCTTCGCCATCGCATTGCTGACACTCATATGTTCAAAATGTTCAGGACCTTCTGCGAAAACGGCTTGGCGTTTGAACCGCGGATGCATTCCTTCGTCTATAGCCTCCAGAAAACGAGTGTAGGAAAAGCGAGATTCGTTTGTTGGTAAACCTAGCCTGTAACGGACAAATGTTTATATAAACCTAGCCTGTAACGGACAAATGTTTCTATAAACCTAGCCTGTAACGGATAAATGATTCTATAAACCTAGCCTGTAACGGACAAATGTTTATATAAACCTAGCCTGTAACGGATAAATGTTTCTATAAACCTAGCCTGTAACGGACAAATGTCTTTATAAACCTAGCCTGTAATGGACAAATGCTTCTATAAACCTAGCCTGTAACGGACAAATGTCTTTATAAACCTAGCCTGTAATGGACAAATGCTTCTATAAACCTAGCCTGTAACGGACAAATGTTTCTATAAACCTAGCCTGTAACGGACAAGTGTCTTTATAAACCTAGCCTGTAATGGACAAATGCTTCTATAAACCTAGCCTGTAACGGACAAATGTTTCTATAAACCTAGCCTGTAACGGACAAATGTTTATATAAACCTAGCCTGTAACGGACAAATGTTTCTATAAACCTAGCCTGTAACGGACAAATGTTTCTATAAACCTAGCCTGTAACGGACAAATGTCTTTATAAACCTAGCCTGTAATGGACAAATGCTTCTATAAACCTAGCCTGTAACGGACAAATGTTTATATAAACCTAGCCTGTAACGGACAAATGTTTCTATAAACCTAGCCTGTAACGGACAAATGTTTCTATAAACCTAGCCTGTAACGGACAAATGTCTTTATAAACCTAGCCTGTAATGGACAAATGCTTCTATAAACCTAGCCTGTAACGGACAAATGTTTCTATAAACCTAGCCTGTAACGGACAAATGTCTTTATAAACCTAGCATGTAATGGACAAATGCTTCTATAAACCTAGCCTGTAATGGACAAATGCTTCTATAAACCTAGCCTGTAACGGACAAATGTTTCTATAAACCTAGCCTGTAACGGACAAATGTCTTTATAAACCTAGCATGTAATGGACAAATGCTTCTATAAACCTAGCCTGTAACGGACAAATGTTTATATAAACCTAGCCTGTAACGGACAAATGTTTCTATAAACCTAGCCTGTAACGGACAAATGTCTTTATAAACCTAGCATGTAATGGACAAATGCTTCTATAAACCTAGCCTGTAACGGACAAATGTTTATATAAACCTAGCCTGTAACCGACAAATGTTTCTATAAACCTAGCCTGTAACGGATAAATGTCTTTATAAACCTAGCCTGTAATGGACAAATGTTTCTATAAACCTAGCCTGTAACGGACAAATGTTTATATAAACCTAGCCTGTAACGGACAAATGCTTCTATAAACCTAGCCTGTAACGGACAAATGTCTTTATAAACCTAGCCTGTAATGGACAAATGTTTCTATAAACCTAGCCTGTAACGGACAAATGTTTCTATAAACCTAGCATGTAATGGACAAATGCTTCTATAAACCTAGCCTGTAACGGACAAATGTTTTTATAAACCTAGCCTGTAACGGATAAATGTCTTTATAAACCTAGCCTGTAATGGACAAATGTTTCTATAAACCTAGCCTGTAACGGACAAATGTTTATATAAACCTAGCCTGTAACGGACAAATGCTTCTATAAACCTAGCCTGTAACGGACAAATGTCTTTATAAACCTAGCCTGTAATGGACAAATGTTTCTATAAACCTAGCCTGTAACGGACAAATGTTTCTATAAACCTAGCATGTAATGGACAAATGCTTCTATAAACCTAGCCTGTAACGGACAAATGTTTTTATAAACCTAGCCTGTAACGGACAAATGTTTCTATAAACCTAGCCTGTAACGGACAAATGTTTTTATAAACCTAGCCTGTAACGGACAAATGTTTCTATAAACCTAGCCTGTAACGGTCAAATATTTCTATATAAGACTAAAATATTTACCGTAAAATATTTAAAACATATAAACAATTTACCGTAATACATTATTAAAGTTTGATTTCATTGATCAGACTGAGCTTTTTCCTATAAAATGTTTAAGATCCAGTTAAGGAAATAATGTCACACAATTCAAGCAAAATCTAAACTTACCGACTCAAAAAGTTACAGCTGTTGAGAATAAACTTATCGCAGATTAATCCCAAAAATGTATAGTGAAATATATCAAGTAAATGTTTATAAAGTTGAATTACTCAGAGTAAGTACTTGCCTAGGTCCTACAGGAATAACATGTGACACAGGAAACCATGAATTCATACACTGCTTTTAGTAATCAGTATACAAATACCGACCCGCTCTCGCCACTAGTGTGATCGTGATTACTATTACTAATGCGGGGAGACCTCAAATGACTACAAATAAATAGCCCACAGTTCTAGCTAGCTTTCACGTAGATTTTCCAAGCTTTTTCGGTGCTCAATTTTATTGTACTCTTAGCCGGAAGAAGCCCTGTGTGTGAAAGCTTGCTAAAACTGTGGTTTATATATTATAATATTGTCACTTGAGGTCTCCCTGCACTACATCATAATAATAGTAATTACTTTTTGTAATTGGTAGATATACTACATGCACATTCATAAATACAAACTAAACCGGATAAATAGAATTAAAAATATCATTTACCCTGCACTAGAACATTTTGCACTATTCTAGAACCTTTTGAACTTTTATAAAACAATTGGCACTATATAGAACCCTTTGAACTGCTATAGAAGATTGTGCACTATTCTAGAAGCTTTTGAACTGTTCTAGAACATTTAGCACTGTTCTATAATATTTTGCAATGTTCTAGGACATTTTCCACGGTTCTAGAATGCCTTGAACCAATGTAGTAAGTAGTCTTTGAGACTTTTTGCTCATGACATATAACACTAAGTGTTATTATGTTATATGTTATAAAATATATACAGGCAATCAGCATAGAGTACTATAGCCATATAACTGATGAGAATGATGATGAGTGTAGAATTCGATGTTATTCCTCGGATCTTAGGTATCTACTCTGAAAAATTCAGCTCGATAAATTAATTGATAATTATTGAATTAATGATCCGAGACTGAAAATATAAATTTAACAACCTCTAAAATTAACTATTACCGATTCAATGTGATTAATATTATATTAGCAATTCGAATATCAGAAAGGCCTACTGTAGAAAATATCTAAATTGTGTTTATTAAAATATATTCTAGAATAAAATCCAAGAGCCTCTGGTTCCATGACAATAACCATAACACTATTGAATATCTTGGAATATCTGGTGTACAAAGAGCTGTTCGCATAAAGCACGGTAACATACCTTTCGAGTAATTCGATGAAGGTCTCCATATCCATAATGTAATTCATATCCGCGAGAACTTTCTGGAATTCTTGCACTGACAAGAATCCGTCTTTATTGAGGTCGACCTTCCTAAAGGCGGCGTGGAGGTCCTGGTAATTATCTCTAAAACGATCCCTGCGATAATATTAAACGAATAAATTATTATGTTTGATAAAAAAAATTATCATAATTTTCTTTCTTTAAAATATCCCCTGTAGTGTCCGCAAAGTGCGGATAATAAAGACTATAAGGTCCAGGACAATATGAGGACAATATGCAACTCACTTGAGGTGTTCCTCTACCTCCCGGGCGGTGAGTATACTTGTCGCTCTCATCTGTTGGACCGCCATTCCTTCCTGGCGCTCCTCCTGCCCAGCTAGATGGACCGTGAACGCCTCCGCACTACCTTCGGCTATCCGACGAGACACGCCGTGGTTGTCCCCAGGCGAGAACTCCAGCCCGAGGAGCTGTTGGAAAGCCTTGAAGGAAAGTTTACCAGCCCCGTCCGCATCGTAGCTAAACGGAGAAACAAAATGCGAATATATGAAGTAAACGATAAACAAAATTGTGAGAAACTTTCTCCAAATACATCGATATTTATCTATTATACGTTGAAAGATAAAAGATAAATAATTAGTTATTATTACACGGAAAACAAAGGGGTATTTTCCCCCTGACACTGTGATGTAGTCTTTGCGAAGCGAGCTAGGTTAATTATCAAGAGTTCAATAGGGGAAGAATCTTTCCTGCAATACAAAATCTTATTTCACAAAATTTCCCTTTCAACAATAATTCCTAATGCTGATAGCTAAATTGCATTATTTTACTGGAAATAAGAATCTTTATTAAAAAAAAAAAAAAAGGTAGAACTTTTTTTCATTATTCCCGAGGCATTTAATTTAACGAACGCCAGCGAGGTTAATAAAGGGACGAGAGAATCGCGATGAAGAGAAATCTATTGATTACATCGAATTGTCGGATTACTGGATTCCAGTAATCAACTATAAATAAATTTTATTATATTTTATCAGACAAAATATTTCAGCAGTATGAAATAAAGTGATATAATTTCGCCAAAAATCCGTTTTATACGAACACAGTAATATAATATACTGAAAACTTTAAGAAAATCGAATTCAAAATTCGAATCCCGATGCCGAAAATCGGGATCCCGAGAGTGATAATCCCGGTCCCGATCCCGGAAATCCCGAAGAGTCTGATCCCGTTTAACCACTAGTATATTCGAGCGAAAAAGTAACAATTTAAGAATAAAAATAATGTCAGTATTAATTTTTGTATTTGTTAATCGTTGTGAATTAATAAATGAATAAATAATAATAATACATACAGTTCACAAAGTGTACAGCACAATTTCATACACGTTTGTCTAAATTACACAAATTTTAATCAACATATTAGGAAAGATGAATGGTTAAAATACACTAAATTATACCAAAATATTACGAAACCAAATAGGCCTATAAATTACACAAATTAATATTAAATTTTAAAAACCACAGTAAGATATAAGAGAATATAAAGGTAAAGCGTTAATAGGACGAGTAAGAATTTGCAGATATCACAAACTGAAAGAAAAAAATAAAAAAAAATTAAAATAATAATAAAAAAAAATTATCACATTAAAACTGGTAAGGAAATACTATGGAAATGACAAATGACAATGGATGCCGAATCTAGGGCCCATAATTATCTCTGTAAGACTCCCATGCCTGGGCCAAACGATTCCTTGATACAAGCAGCATTACCTGCCTGCACACAGAACCAATCCGTTGACGCAGGTTGGCTATTTGTAATTATGTAAAATAATTACATAGATTTCGCGACATATTTTCAAATAGCCAACCATATTAAACTCACCGCCTCCAGAGCTTATCGAATTCGCCCGGAGTCATAGGCAAGTTGAACTGCCACAACATCCGCTGGAAGTGTTTCTTCGTGATGTAACCACCATCACGTGCGACCAGTGCTCCGAACGCACGTGACAAATCATGGAAGCGCCCTCTAGCTTTAGATTTGAGCATCTCATGAACCTGACCCGCACCGAGTTCACAAGGGTCATATGTATCATTATACCTAATTAACGCATAATTACTAATTATTAAAAAATAATATTTAGGAAATTATATAAACTGAAGTTTTAAGCTTATACACTTATAATAAACCATATTATCAACAAAATTATTAATAAATAATTCACATTAACCTCTGATTATAATTCACACTACATAACATGAATTTTCGACAATAATCTCAGAAACTGAGATTCAATGGAAGTGTTACAAAATTTGTTGTGGCACTGGAGATATGTGACATCACATTGGTGCTAACACCCCCACCTTTGCTTAGAATCGAGCCACGTTGGTGCTAACACACCTACCTGTGTTTAGAATCGAGCCAAGTGGTGCTAACACCCCTACCTGTGTTTAGAATCGAGCCACTTTGGTTCTAACACCCTTACCTGTGTTTAGAATCGAGCCACGTTGGTGCTAACACACCTACCTGTGTTTAGAATCGAGCCATGTTGGTGCTAACACACCTACCTGTGTTTAGAATCGAGCCAAGTGGTGCTAACACCCCTACCTGTCCTTAGAATCGAGCCACGTTGGTGCTAACACACCTACCTGTGTTTAGAATCGAGCCACATTGGTGCTAACACACCTACCTGTGTTTAGAATCGAGCCAAGTGGTGCTAACACCCCTACCTGTGTTTAGAATCGAGCCACGTTGGTGCTAACACCCCTACCTGTGTTTAGAATCGAGCCACGTTGGTGCTAACACCCCTACCTGTGTTTAGAATCGAGCCACGTTGGTGCTAACACCCCTACCTGTGTTTAGAATCGAGCCAAGTGGTGCTAGAAAGGAGCCACGTGGAGCTAACACCCCTACCTGTGTTTAGAATCGAGCCAAGTGGTGCTAACACCCCTACCTGTGTTTAGAATCGAGCCACGTTGGTGCTAACACCCCTACCTGTGTTTAGAATCGAGCCACGTTGGTGCTAACACCCCTACCTGTGTTTAGAATCGAGCCAAGTGGTGCTAGAAAGGAGCCACGTGGTGCTAACACCCCTACCTGTGTTTGGAATCGAGCCACGTTGGTGCTAACACCCCTACCTGTGTTTAGAATCGAGCCAAGTGGTGCTAACACACCTACCTGTGTTTAGAATCAAGCCAAGTGGTGCTAGAAAGGAGCCACGTGGTTCTAACACCCCTACCTGTGTTTAGAATCGAGCCACGTTGGTGCTAACACCCCTACCTATTTTTAGAATCGAGCCAAGTGGTGCTAACACCCATACCTGTGTTTAGAATCGAGCCAAGTGGTGCTAGAAAGGAGCCACGTGGTTCTAACACCCCTACCTGTGTTTAGAATCGAGCCACGTTGGTGCTAACACCCCTACCTGTGTTTAGAATCGAGACAAGTGGTGCTAACACTCCTACCTGTGTTTATAATCGAGCCAAGGGGTGCTAGAAAGGAGCCACGTGGTGCTAACACCCCTACCTGTGTTTAGAATCGAGCCACGTTGGTGCTAACACCCCTACCTGTGTTTAGAATCGAGCCAAGTGGTGCTAACACCTCTACCTATTTTTAGAATCGAGCCATGTTGGTGCTAACACCCCTACCTGTGTTTAGAATCGAGCCACGTTGGTGCTAACACCCCTACCTGTGATTAGAATCGAGCCAAGTGGTGCTAACACCCCTACCAGTGTTTAGAATCGAGCCAAGTGGTGCTAGAAAGGAGCCACGTGGTGCTAACACCCCTACCTATTTTTAGAATCGAGCCAAGTGGTGCTAATACCCCTACCTGTGTTTAGAATCGAGCCAAGTGGTGCTAGAAAGGAGCCACGTGGTTCTAACACTAACACCCCTACCTGTGTTTGGAATCGAGCCACGTTGGTGCTAACACCCCTACCTGTGTTTAGAATCGAGCCAAGTGGTGCTAACACTCCTACCTGTGTTTAGAATCGAGCCAAGTGGTGCTAGAAGGGAGCCACGTGGTGCTAACACCCCTACCTGTGTTTAGAATCGAGCCACGTTGGTGCTAACACCCCTACCTGTGTTTAGAATCGAGCCAAGTGGTGCTAACACCTCTACCTATTTTTAGAATCGAGCCATGTTGGTGCTAACACCCCTACCTGTGTTTAGAATCGAGCCACGTTGGTGCTAACACCCCTACCTGTGTTTAGAATCGAGCCAAGTGGTGCTAACACCCCTACCAGTGTTTAGAATCGAGCCAAGTGGTGCTAGAAAGGAGCCACGTGGTGCTAACACCCCTACCTATTTTTAGAATCGAGCCAAATGGTGCTAACACCCCTACCAGTGTTTAGAATCGAGCCAAGTGGTGCTAGAAAGGAGCCACGTGGTTCTAACACCCCTACCTGTGTTTGGAATCGAGCCACGTTGGTGCTAACACCTCTACCTATTTTTAGAATCGAGCCATGTTGGTGCTAACACCCCTACCTGTGTTTAGAATCGAGCCACGTTGATGCTAACACCCCTACCTGTGTTTAGAATCGAGCCAAGTGGTGCTAACACACCTACCTGTGTTTATAATCGAGCCAAGTGGTGCAAGAAAGGAGCCACGTGGTTCTAACACCCCTACCTATTTTTAGAATCGAGCCAAATGGTGCTAACACCCCTACCAGTGTTTAGAATCGAGCCAAGTGGTGCTAGAAAGGAGCCACGTGGTTCTAACACCCCTACCTATTTTTAGAATCGAGCCAAATGGTGCTAACACCCCTACCAGTGTTTAGAATCGAGCCAAGTGGTGCTAGAAAGGAGCCACGTGGTTCTAACACCCCTACCTGTGTTTGGAATCGAGCCACGTTGGTGCTAACACCCCTACCTGTGTTTAGAATCGAGCCAAGTGGTGCTAACACCCCTACCAGTGTTTAGAATCGAGCCAAGTGGTGCTAGAAAGGAGCCACGTGGTGCTAACACCCCTACCTATTTTTAGAATCGAGCCAAATGGTGCTAACACCCCTACCAGTGTTTAGAATCGAGCCAAGTGGTGCTAGAAAGGAGCCACGTGGTTCTAACACCCCTACCTGTGTTTGGAATCGAGCCACGTTGGTGCTAACACCTCTACCTATTTTTAGAATCGAGCCATGTTGGTGCTAACACCCCTACCTGTGTTTAGAATCGAGCCACGTTGATGCTAACACCCCTACCTGTGTTTAGAATCGAGCCAAGTGGTGCTAACACACCTACCTGTGTTTATAATCGAGCCAAGTGGTGCTAGAAAGGAGCCACGTGGTTCTAACACCCCTACCTGTGTTTAGAATCGAGCCACGTTGGTGCTAACACCCCTACCTGTGTTTAGAATCGAGCCAAGTGGTGCTAGAAAGGAGCCACGTGGTTCTAACACCCCTACCTGTGTTTAGAATCGAGCCACGTTGGTGCTAACACCTCTACCTGTGTTTAGAATCGAGTCAAGTGGTGCTAACACCCCTACCTGTGTTTAGAATCGAGCTAAGTGGTGCTAACACCCCTACCTGTATTTAGAATCGAGGCAAGTGGTGCTAGAAAGGAGCCACGTGGTGCTAACACCCCTACCTATTTTTAGAATCGAGCCAAATGGTGCTAACACACCTACCTGTGTTTAGAATCGAGCTAAGTGGTGCTAAAAAGGAGCCACGTGGTTCTAACACCCCTACCTGTGTTTAGAATCGAGCCACGTTGGTGCTAACACCCCTACCTGTGTTTAGAATCGAGCCAAGTAGTGCTAACACCTCTACCTATTTTTAGAATCGAGCCATGTTGGTGCTAACACCCCTACCTGTGTTTAGAATCGAGCCACGTTGGTGCTAACACCCCTACCTGTGTTTAGAATCGAGCCAAGTAGTGCTAACACCTCTACCTATTTTTAGAATCGAGCCATGTTGGTGCTAACACCCCTACCTGTGTTTAGAATCGAGCCACGTTGGTGCTAACACCCCTACCTGTGTTTAGAATCGAGCCAAGTGGTGCTAACACACCTACCTGTGTTTATAATCGAGCCAAGTGGTGCTAGAAAGGAGCCACGTGGTTCTAACACCCCTACCTGTGTTTAGAATCGAGCCACGTTGGTGCTAACACCCCTACCTGTGTTTAGAATCGAGTCAAGTGGTGCTAACACCCCTACCTGTGTTTAAAATCGAGCTAAGTGGTGCTAGAAAGGAGCCACGTGGTGCTAACACCCCTACCTGTGTTTAGAATCGAGCCACGTTGGTGCTAACACCTCTACCTGTGTTTAGAATCGAGCCAAGTGGTGCTAGAAAGGAGCCACGTGGTTCTAACACCCCTACCTATTTTTAGAATCGAGCCAAATGGTGCTAACACCCCTACCTATTTTTAGAATCGAGCCAAGTGGTGCTAACACACCTACCTGTGTTTAGAATCGAGCTAAGTGGTGCTAAAAAGGAGCCACGTGGTTCTAACACCCCTACCTGTGTTTAAAATCGAGCCACGTTGGTGCTAACACCCCTACCTGTGTTTAGAATCGAGCCAAGTAGTGCTAACACCTCTACCTATTTTTAGAATCGAGCCATGTTGGTGCTAACACCCCTACCTGTGTTTAGAATCGAGCCACGTTGGTGCTAACACCCCTACCTGTGTTTAGAATCGAGCCAAGTGGTGCTAACACACCTACCTGTGTTTATAATCGAGCCAAGTGGTGCTAGAAAGGAGCCACGTGGTTCTAACACCCCTACCTGTGTTTAGAATCGAGCCACGTTGGTGCTAACACCCCTACCTGTGTTTAGAATCGAGTCAAGTGGTGCTAACACCCCTACCTGTGTTTAGAATCGAGTCAAGTGGTGCTAACACCCCTACCTGTGTTTAGAATCGAGCTAAGTGGTGCTAACACCCCTACCTGTGTTTAGAATCGAGGCAAGTGGTGCTAGAAAGGAGCCACGTGGTGCTAACACCCCTACCTATTTTTAGAATCGAGCCAAGTGGTGCTAACACACCTACCTGTGTTTAGAATCGAGCTAAGTGGTGCTAAAAAGGAGCCACGTGGTTCTAACACCCCTACCTGTGTTTAGAATCGAGCCACGTTGGTGCTAACACCCCTACCTGTGTTTAGAATCGAGCCAAGTGGTGCTAACACCCCTACCTGTGTTTAGAATCGAGCCAAGTGGTGCTAGAAAGGAGCCACGTGGTTCTAACACCCCTACCTGTGTTTAGAATCGAGCCACGTTGGTGCTAACACCCCTACCTGTGTTTAGAATCGAGCCAAGTGGTGCTAACACCCCTACCTGTGTTTAGAATCGAGCTAAGTGGTGCTAAAAAGGAGCCACGTGGTTCTAACACCCCTACCTGTGTTTAGAATCGAGCCACGTTGGTGCTAACACCCCTACCTGTGTTTAGAATCGAGCCAAGTGGTGCTAACACCCCTACCTGTGTTTGGAATCGAGCCACGTTGGTGCTAACACCCCTACCTGTGTTTAGAATCGAGCTAAGTGGTGCTAAAAAGGAGCCACGTGGTTCTAACACCCCTACCTGTGTTTAGAATCGAGCCACGTTGGTGCTAACACCCCTACCTGTGTTTAGAATCGAGCCAAGTGGTGCTAACACCCCTACCTGTGTTTGGAATCGAGCCACGTTGGTGCTAACACCCCTACCTGTGTTTAGAATGGAGCCAAGTGGTGCTAACACTTCCTACCTGTGTTTAGAATCGAGCCAAGTGGTGCTAGAAAGGAGCCACGTGGTGCTAACACCCCTACCTGTGTTTAGAATCGAGCCACGTTGGTGCTAACACCCCTACCTGTGTTTAGAATCGAGCCAAGTGGTGCTAACACCTCTACCTATTTTTAGAATCGAGCCATGTTGGTGCTAACACCCCTACCTGTGTTTAGAATCGTGCCACGTTGGTGCTAACACCCCTACCTGTGTTTAGAATCGAGCCAAGTGGTGCTAACACACCTACCTGTGTTTAGAATCGAGCCAAGTGGTGCTAGAAAGGAGCCACGTGGTTCTAACACCCCTACCTGTGTTTGGAATCGAGCCACGTTGGTGCTAACACCCCTACCTGTGTTTAGAATCGAGCCAAGTGGTGCTAACACTCCTACCTGTGTTTAGAATCGAGCCAAGTGGTGCTAAAAGGAGCCACGTGGTTCTAACACCCCTCCCTGTGTTTAGAATCGAGCCACGTTGGTGCTAACACCCCTACCTGTGTTTAGAATCGAGCCAAGTGGTGCTAACACCCCTACCTGTGTTTAGAATCGAGCCAAGTGGTGCTAGAAAGGAGCCACGTGGTGCTAACACCCCTATCTGTGTTTAGAATCGAGCCACGTTGGTGCTAACACCCCTACCTGTGTTTAGAACCGAGCCAAGTGGTGCTAACACCCCTACCTGTGTTTAGAATCAAGTCACGTTGGTGCTAACACCCCTACCTGTGTTTAGAATCGAGCCACGTTGGTGCTAACACCCCTACCTGTGTTTAGAATCGAGCCAAGTGGTGCTAACACCCCTACCTGTGTTTAGAATCGAGCCAAGTGGTGCTAGAAAGGAGCCACGTGGTGCTAACACCCCTATCTGTGTTTAGGATCGAGCCACGTTGGTGCTAACACCCCTACCTGTGTTTAGAATTGAGCCAAGTGGTGCTAACACCTCTACCTATTTTTAGAATCGAGCCATGTTGGTGCTAACACCCCTACCTGTGTGGTGCTAGAAAGGAGCCACGTGGTGCTAACACCCCTACATGTGTTTAGAATCGAGCCACGTTGGTGCTAACACCCCTACCTGTGTTTAGAATCGAGCCACTTTGGTTCTAACACCCCTACCTGTGTTTAGAATCGAGCCACGTTGGTGCGGTTTCCTTTTCTTCGAATAAGTTAAGGAAATCCCGATATCCTAGACGACTTTTAGGTGTGATACCGAGATGCTCCATGTACTTCCTGAACTGCGTATCGTCGATGTAGAACATAAACTGGTCCATTATTTGCCGGAAGTCTGCTCGTCGTATGAACCCATCGTGGTCTGCATCCATCTTATAGAAAGCTTCACGCAATGTCTGAGAAATTAAGAAATAAAAAGATACCGTAACTTGGTTTGGTTAATGATTTGTTACACATTTTTTAATCGGTTGGTTACTAACGTAACTGGTGACAGTAACATTATAATTAAAATTACAGAAACTGTAACATTTACTTTATATCGACAGTTAAAATAACATTATATAAAAGATTAAAAATATATGGTATAATATATAGAAACTAAAATCTCTTTTTCGCTAAGTAACCGATCATCGAATCGTGATCGCTGGCTCTCCATGCGGTGACACATCCAACAACAAAATATAATAATTTAAATTTAATAATAATTTTTTATAATAAAAATTTTACAACGGAAAATAAATTACAATAATTACATTATTTACAGATGCTGCGAGACGTTTGTAAATAAGTTGTATCTGTGTAATCGTATACGCCCTAGACAATAAAAACTCAACTTGTGCAATATATATCGATTTTAAAAAAGCCTTCGATACCCTACACCATAACATTTTGCTCCACAAATTATCCGCATATGGTATCCGAGGCCTCCCACACCAATTATTATCCAGCTATCTTAATTCTAGAACACAAATTGTGTCAATAGGCGATTTCACCTCAACCTTTAAACCACTTGTGTGTTGTGTCCCACAAGGTGTTAAACCACTTGTGTGTGGTGTCCCACAAGGTGTTTGTGTGTGGTGTCCCACAAGGTGTTAAACCACTTGTGTGTGGTGTCCCACAAGGTGTTAAACCACTTGTGTGTGGTGTCCCACAAGGTGTTAAACCACTTGTGTGTGGTGTCCCACAAGGTGATAAACCACTTGTGTGTGGTGTCCCACAAGGTGTTAAACCACTTGTATGTTGGTATCCCACAAGGTGTTAAACCACTTGTGTGTGGTGTCCCACAAGGTGTTAAACCACTTGTGTGTAGTGTCCCACAAGGTGTTAAACCACTTGTGTGTGGTGTCCCACAAGGTGTTAAACAACTTGTGTGTAGTGTCCCACAAGGTGTTAAACCACTTGTGGGTTGGTGTCCCACAAGGTGTTAAACCACTTGTGTGTGGTGTCCCACAAGGTGTTAAACCACTTGTGTGTTGGTGTCCCACAAGGTGTTAAACCACTTGTGTGTGGTGTCCCACAAGGTGTTAAACCACTTGTGTGTGGTGTCCCACAAGGTGATAAACCACTTGTGTGTGGTGTCCCACAAGGTGTTAAACCACTTGTATGTTGGTATCCCACAAGGTGTTAAACCACTTGTGTGTGGTGTCCCACAAGGTGTTAAACCACTTGTGTGTGGTGTCCCACAAGGTGTTAAACCACTTGTGTGTGGTGTCCCACAAGGTGTTAAACCACTTGTGTGTGGTGTCCCACAAGGTGTTAAACCACTTGTGTGTGGTGTCCCACAAGGTGTTAAACCACTTGTGTGTAGTGTCCCACAAGGTGTTAAACCACTTGTGGGTTGGTGTCCCACAAGGTGTTAAACCACTTGTGTGTGGTGTCCCACAAGGTGTTAAACCACTTATGTGTTGGTGTCCCACAAGGTGTTAAACCACTTGTGTGTGGTGTCCCACAAGGTGTTAAACCACTTGTGTGTTGGTGTCCCACAAGGTGTTAAACCACTTGTGTGTGGTGTCCCACAAGGTGTTAAACCACTTGTGTGTTGGTGTCCCACAAGGTGTCAAACCACTTGTGTGTGGTGTCCCACAAGGTGTTAAACCACTTGTGTGTTGGTGTCCCACAAGGTGTTAAACCACTTGTGTGTTGGTGTCCCACAAGGTGTTAAACCACTTGTGTGTGGTGTCCCACAAGGTGTTAAACCACTTGTGTGTTGGTGTCCCACAAGGTGTTAAACCACTTGTGTGTGGTGTCCCACAAGGTGTTAAAGCACTTGTGCGTTGGTGTCCCACAAGGTGTTAAACCACTTGTGTGTGGTGTCCCACAAGGTGTTAAACCACTTGTGTGTTGGTGTCCCACAAGGTGTTAAACCACTTGTGTGTTGGTGTCCCACAAGGTGTTAAACCACTTGTGTGTTGGTGTCCCACAAGGTGCTATTCTATCAGTCATATTATTCCCTCTCTACATTAACGACCTTCCTAACACCACAAAACTAATGACTTCACTCTTCGCTGACGACACCACTATGCACAAATCATACATTAATCCCCACATTCTAGTTTCCTATGTCAATAATGAATTAACCAACATATCTGATTGGCTAGCTGATAACCAACTATCCCTCAATCTTACCAAAACCGAATTTACTATATTTTCCAACACTGCCGATATCACTAACCTAACCTCTTCAATACAATTTAACAATCAGCAAATAAAATATAATGAAAGTACAAAATTCCTTGGCATATGGGTTGATAATAATCTAAATTGGAAAGATCGCATCAAACAAGTAATTAGCAAAATATCTAAAACCTCAGGTATCTTTTACAAGCTACGCTATATATTTCCACGTAATATTCTACGCCAACTATATTTCTCACAAATACATCCTTACGTACAATACGGACTAATGTTTTGGGGCAGCACATACCCAACTATCATCAAACCACTCCGAATCAAAATAAATAAACTACTACGGTGCATTACTTTCAGCGACTCTCAAGCATCTTATAATCCGATATACAAATCTCTACGCATTCTCCCACTCGTACTCCTTTACAAGCACCAAGTTGGTCTACTACTGTACGATGTTCATAAACTCACTGCCACACTACCTCCCGTTATTGTAGGTCTATTTAGGAAGTCATCTACTGTTCATAGTAGCCTACTCTACTCTACTCTACTACTCTATCTACCCTACTCGCTCTTCTACACGCGGTGACTTCCGCCTACCTCTATTCTCTCTAACCTCCTCTCAACAATCCATCAGCTTTCGTGGCCCATCGATCTGGAATGACATTCCACTCGGTATAAGGAACGCGAAAACAAAGTCGTCGTTCTCGTCCCTTTTAAAAACACATATGTTTTCCACAATTTAAAACCATATTAAAATTCTTTCATTAATGCTTTTTTTCCCATACTAACATCTTCAATATAATTATAATATAATTGACAATATCCCGATTGTAACATGGTCTATCTACAGTATTTCTCCTCGCGATTCTTGAACCGGTCGGTGCCATGGGTGAATTATCCAAATCTAAACCAATTGCAATATGCGTTTTCGGTTCGTTTTAGGACTACTAAACCACTATCAAAGAACAAATACCAATAAAGAACCACTAACTTTTCTAAAAACGCCCCCCCCCCCCCCCCCCCCCAGATCCAGTCGATCTCGATTCACTAGCCATGCTATAACACTACTCTCGTGATCATTTATTACTTACTTTATTAATAATGTACATGCATGCACGCAATATTTTGTACTGTGTTTTAGCTTATTCTTATCTATACTAATTAAGTGTATATGTATGTGCAAATGTAACACTAATTAACACTGGATAATAGTCAATTAAAGCCTATTAAATGTAAATGTATTTTTATCAAAAAAAGGATTACAAATATAAAAAAAAATAGGGCAAATAAAAATTTCAAAGGGGGCACCCAGATTTGAACTGGGGACCTCTCGATCTGCAGTCGAATGCTCTACCACTGAGCTATACCCCCATGAGATAATAGATTGAAATAAATGATAGTAAATAGAAGTCCCTGAGAAATAGTACTTGCGAGTATTCCAGTTGAATTATTATAGATTTGGTTGGTAAATAGTTTATTGGTAGCAGCAGCAGTACATATATAAATGGGGCGCCATCTGTGCAGTTTTTGTGCAATTACTATGACCAATGTTGTATAATAATATCATTGTTCAAGACATCCTTCGTATATAATATAGTATTGTATAATACAACTGTATAAATCAACAATGTTAATTACCCATTTAGTAAACCAACAGGTTTTAGTGTCAGTTTAATCTAAACAAAACAAAAAAAAGAGGTGATAATTCACTGTGGATTCTGAAATCGTCACAAAGATACTGTTTATCGGAAGATGGTAGAATTTTATTGATTATAAAAAAGGGAGAACTTCGGTTTCACTGGGTCTCGAACCCAGGACCCTCTGGTTTCGCTGGGTCTCGAACCCAGGACCTTCTGCGTGTTAGGCAGATGTGATAACCACTACACTACGAAACCAGGTGAAGGATTTGCTGGTTAATTTATAATTTAATAAGAGCCACGGCGAAGCCTTCAAAATAGTTAACAAATTTGCTCCAACTCAAGTAGGAGGTGGTTAGTCTGAATTGCTGCAACACCTGAATACAGAAACAAAACCTCTCCAAATTCACTTGGCCAGCGATGTTCCACAGGTACCGTACAGTATCATTGAGCAACTGGCGAAGGAAGTTATTGCCGCGCCCATCATGGAATATAGTGTCTTAATTCAGTGACTTGAACATCCAACTTCCCCCAACCCCCTCCCCCAACCCCCAATCCCCTCCCCCAATAATTTCCCAGTAAACACAACATTTGGTTGTGAAGGCATCTGCGGTAGGTTATTACCGCATAGCTACTGTTAGTATGTCGCAAAGATTCAGAACTCAGTGGAATATGGTGCTACTGTACTACACCAGCTAATATAATGGAGTGTTTGCTTAGTGAAAAAATTGTAACAAAAGTCCCAAATATTTTATGAGTAATTATGAATTAGTAATGTAGAATTAATAATTTAATAAATTTTGCAATAAGCTGTGATTCAATGGGAAAGGAATTAAATGAACACTGACCTGCAGCATATTAATTGCAATATCTCAGTAACTATGTCTAACATACAATTTTCAAATTGTTAAAAATATCAAAAATTGCCCCACATAATAAGGTAACTGATACATTTAAAATTATACAATTCCGTCGTAGGAAAAAATAATAGTTCCCAGTAATGATGCGGAAATTTTCACAATAAAATTGGGATTGTTATATTGAATTTAGATTTAATTTTTTTTAGTTTTAAAACCAGAATAGTCAATTTTTAGGAACAAGGAGATTGAGATCGACAATCGTTTAGTCGTTAATTTGAGTTAATAAGCTTCTTCCTATATTGTACCAGCCAAATGATAATAAAGCGTAGTAAATTATTAGATAAATTCTCGATGCTCTGGACACTAAATAGCTAACCATGTAGAAGTTCATTAGTCCAGTCAATCGACTAAGTCATTGGACTAAAGTTTAACTAAGTCATGGGAGTAAAGTTTGTTTTTTACAAAATTTGGGAAAAAGTTCACCAATAGTTTGCCTACTGTAGTTGCTATCTAAAGTCCATGTTGCTAAGGAAAGAAAAATGAAATTGAAAGTTAATGTGGTCAGAGTTTTTGGAGTTTGGATTTTTGTCATCTAAACCAAAGGTACAGACATTTTGACAAGTTTGACAGTTTTGTCACAATTTTAACCTTTTAGGTCGCTTACCCACTCTACAAGTAATAGTCGTTTGCGAACCGCGGTTCACAATCGGGTTTCTGTCTAGAATCCTTTATTGTAGGCACTGTCCGACGGTGCCGATACCAAAAATATTAATGATCAAATTTAATTATTCTTTCCAATCGAATTTCGGGCGTCACGCCCGTCTTCAGGGCTACTTAAAAACAAAACAGAACAAATTTAAATAAAAATAAATAAAATAATTAACGACAATGATTCAGGATTGTAACCATGACGCCTCGGAAAGCATCGTACTGTACTATCATTTACGGGAAATTATAGGTATACCGACAGTATATACCATACCCATGCACAATATCCATCCATGTACTAGATACACAGTATAAGGCAGGTAGATGAAGCCAAGGTCTAATTGAATTATTTATAATAATTTTAATTGTTAATGAATATATTAATACCTACCATGTTATGTTTATCTTATGTTCCTCACCAAAACAAACAATTCTGTATACACACACAGCTGAACTCGGAACTGCTGTTTGTTACAAAGAGCCTACTTTAGTTATGTGATGGTATTCATTTGACCATTTTCAACCCTCTGTGTTATGAGTTTCTATATTTTATATTTTGGTAACTTTTTCGGTTTCTCTATGATTTTAACATAGTAACCACTAAAACTATCACTTGAGTAAGTTTGCCCCGTCTGTAACTAAAAATATATGTGAATATGAGAAACTCACTGAGAAATTTTCCCTGAGTTTCCTTAGGAACCGATGCTGCACCTGTCCTGCATCCATGGCGACCTCGCCGCGGTGCGAATTGACTCTGTGATTGTCGGAGTGGAGGATGTCGTCGCCTGGGCCAGCGTTCCGTGTGTCATCGAAGTACTGCAGGAACTGGGTGTACGTCATACCGAAGAACGGGAAGCGAATAGACAGACAGAGATCATCAAAGACCTTGGCGTCCATGATGAGTCCGAGGTAACTTAGTAACTAAATCAACAAATCGAAGTCATAATATTATTGAAGGAGTAACAAATTATCCCCATGCCAGAGACAATAGTCGATTTGTATAAGAAAAATTAGGATCGTTTCCATGGTTACGGATATATTGTATTTTTCGCTCAAAAAATGCAATTTAAAATTAAAGAGATCCTTAGGGTCAAAATATAATAGCCATGGTGTGATATGGTTTAATTAAACAAACAATGCGTAATAAAAATAAAATGTTTTTAAAAAAAATAGGCTAAACGAATGATAATTATACAGCTCGCCTCCGGTTCAACTCACATGTCTAAATTCTTTTTTGGATATTTTTCCGTCGTTATCTCCATCGAATCGTAGGAAGTTATCTCGGATGCTACTCGACTTCTGTATCATAAGATCCCTCACTCTTGTAATAACTTCGGCCGCAGACATTATTTTGGTACGTTCCTTGCCCGCTGTTTGTCCGTGGCTGATTCTAAAGACAATGATATGGATTCCATAAACGTGGTAGAGTGACGTAGTTAACCCTTTGCATACGGGGGCACCACACCCGTATGAGCCACAACCTACCCCACCGTGGCACACCCGTATGAGCCATGATATTATATTATGTTCTATGGTTTCCTATTTATGACTGGGATGCCAGATAAGTGTTAAACTATGAACCCATTAGGTATTTAGGACAAAAAAAATGAGTATCCGATACTCAGCAGCTGTCTGACAGTCCCTACCAGTAGTGAAAGATGTCATGCATTTCTGTGTAATTCAGTAGCACTGTAGTTGAAGAATGTATAGTCTAACTAACTGTACAGCAGTAGTACACTCTAATAAATAGCCCCAACTGCAGCATTTAACGGTTTATTATGCTTGATTAGTAAATTTGACAATTATGCTGCCTGTTTATTCAGGTATTTAAGTTTAGTATTTTGGTTATCTTTGCTGGTTTGTTTAGATAATGTAGTATAATCCCATATAGTCATGTATTTACAGGCAGGTTGGTTTGGCTTTGCTCATGTATAACCCTAAAATCAGTAGGTCTAGTGTTTTTTAGTAGAATATGTGAAATTAAGTAGATTTAACTTCGGGTTAGGCGGAGGTTACATGACAGACAGACTGTCATATAGTTAATTTTACAAGTTAATAAAACACTAGCTAAAGTTAATAACTAGTATGCTTTTAAACATTAATCAATTACAAAAATAACCTACAGTTGGCTAATCTTCTAAGATATAATATATTTTTAAAAAACAGTTTTAAAAGAAACATTCCAGAACAACCAATATTTGTTCTAAAACATTGCCTTTATTAATACTAACTATCATGTTCTAAAAATTAAACAACAAAAAAATAGAAAAACTAGCTGATAAAATAGATTTGGAGGATTTGGGAATCGCACCGATGCCTTATGAGTAGTGGCAATCAATCGATTCAATTATCTTTCCGATTTACAATAGATCAACCTACTAGGCCATCTAAGGTTGGACGGTGTGTAAGTAGGCCAGGGATTCCACCTGTGTGGGAACATGAACACATGACTCTTCTTGAGAAGATGGGCGTTGCCTTTGACGCAGTATTCGTGATAGTATTCCGACCAATACGGATTGTAGTACTCCGTCGAAGGTTTCTTTTCTTCATTCATTATTATTGTTGTTGTTTTTCGGGTAAAATTACAAGAAAAGTTACTTTTGTATTTAATTTAGTAATTTTTATTCAAATTAAACAAAACGTTATGAATAATGTTTTGCTAGAATATAATGTTTCCATGGATTGGCATTAGTATAGTATCTATGCCTAAATTTTTTATTTTTTTTAATTTTTTTATTTTTATATGAAAATATATTTTATTCCAAAATTGTAACATTACTCAACGACGTTAGTATTTACAGCGAGTTGTTATTTAGCACTTTACAACTTTAGAGGACATTACAGCATTGTATTGGCCTGTGCATTTAGTATTGTTTTGGTGTTATTGTTTACGTGACGACGCATGACGACGTTAAGTAATGTCCACTAAGGGGACATTACTTAACGCCGTCATGGTTTACCACGTAAACAATATATCACTTATAATGCATATGCACAATCATTTCGTAATGTTAAAATTTTGGAATACGATATTTTACATGTTGTTTGGTTTTGTATTATAAATTTTATTCCAGAATAATATATTTTTGTTTAGGCTATGGTTACATAAATAAAATAAATTTCAATTTATTTCAATTTATTTATTGTTGTAATGCTTATTTATTTCTTATTCTTATTGACAAATATATTTGAGGATTAAATTACATTTTAAATTGTTTACTAGCTAATAAAAATTACTAGCTAACACAAAATCAAAATTACTAGCTATCATCTTTTTGTCAGATGGCCAAATATTTGTTCTAGAACAAAAAACCTCATGATATAAACCTATAAACACTAATAATTTTAATCAATTTTTTTTGAAATTTGGGCATAGATACTATACTAATGCCCCATGGATTATTAAATGGTACGCGTGATAAAAACCAAGGACTTCTAGAAAATAGTAATTATTCTATGTTTTTGCGTATTTATGAATAAATATTACCGATAAGTTCTAGAAGCCTTACAATTGTTTTATACAGTATAATTATTATTACTGAACAATAACTACAATTGAACTCAATATCAAAAATTATTGGTCATTATTGTATAGGAGTATGGTACAAGTGGAGGGGGCAGGATATGGTCTCTAATTATAACCAATACAATAAACTAAAGGCAATAGAATATGTTACACGTTCGTGGGGACTTCGCGCAGCACGTAGTCGGCAAGCCTTGGCATACGGTTCATATAGAGCAAATGGGGCATGTCTAGTTTGGACCCCATATCCCATGCTATAAATGTATTCATTCGATATACAATCATATGTTAATCCGCTAGGTGGTGTCAAATTGTTATTCTGCAATTTCGTACTTACCAGTGCAGCACTGTACAGCAGTACCGTACCGGTAGGCCTATGTCATTACTTCTGAGACTCTAGCGGATCCCCAATTAAATGTCTTAACTTTTCAATTTCGTAAAAGATAGACTTCATGATTCTCTACAGGCCACCAAAATTTCAGCTCAGGAAAATGAGGCCTTCCCGAGAAATTTAACATTTTCTAAAAACCACATAATCTGTCGTAGCTGACGTCAGACTGCATGATTTTTCACCAAACTTTACAAACTTTCTAAACTTTCTCTCTACTACTTACCTACTAAGTTTGGTTCAATTCCGAACGAGCGATGCCGAGAAATTCGCGTTCAAACATTTACCAGACAGACGGACAGACAGACAGACGGACATGCCCCATTTACCCTATATGAACCGTATGCAAAGGCTCGCCGACTACGTGTCTCGCCCCACAGTTTAATATATACACGTAATCAACTGATATTGACCCTGGGGAGAGTTTAATTTTGAATGCGACAGCCTCCCCTCCCTATAATTATAGTTTCTCACCGTAATCTCAAATCCTCCAGTCTATCACCTTCTCTCTCCTCTGACGACTTGGTTATTTGTTCACTGACCCCCTTTGTATCGCCTGGAATCGCTTCTACCCCGAGAACACTCAAAAACTCAAAGAAACTCACTCTCCCCTCGCTATCCTCGGGACATTGCTTCCACAACCTACGAAAATAAATATTCAACTCATAAAATTATGGGAGTCATGATCATGAAGAATACTATTTAAGCAAATTAATTCTTATTTATCCCGACGCCGACATGGAATCGGAAATCTCTAACTAAATTAAAACTGTAACTCACTTGTCAAAATGCTCATCCGAAACAGGAAGGCAGAACTTTGCGAGGAGTTGTTTCAAATCGTTCCTATTTATCGTTCCCTTTCCCTCTGGGTCTAGTTTAGCGACGTGCTCACCTACTCCACGCCAATGTTCCGTAATCTTCTCGCGTAGAATCTCCTCTACCGTGGGCCACGCCATGATTAGTGGCATAGATTGATCGTTATAACGGTGGTCCGAATCCAGCCATTTATGACTCTAAGACGTTAAAAAATTGTAAATTATTATCCTTATTTTAGTCGTTCTGTTTTACATTTAATAATAAATTTAATCCAACCATTTCAAAATTAAATAAACAATATCAAGCGCATGCGCATCGATGTTAACATATTGTTGAAACAGTGCCTCATTTCATAATGATGCCGGCCGGCCCAGTTAAGTTTGTTACATCCTCAGCGTATCGGCGCTTTCTGTTGATTCTCAATGGTGGTTGGTTGTCGCAATTTTGTATCTCTCAAGTCCATTAGAGGAGCACCACGTTCTGATATTCAATAAAGCGGGGGGAAATATCAAAGAAAACCAATTACTATATGGTAGATTGTCCGGGATAGTACGTATGGTAGAATGTCCGGGGTACAACGTATGGTAGAATGTCCGGGGTACAACGTATGGTAGAATATCCGGAGGTACTACGTAATGTCCGGGGTACAACGTATGGTAGAATATCCGGAGGTACTACGTAATGTCCGGGGTACAACGTATGGTAGAATGTCCGGGGTACAACGTATGGTAGAATATCCGGAGGTACTACGTAATGTCCGGGGTACAACGTATGGTAGAATATCCGGAGGTACTACGTAATGTCCGGGGTACAACGTATGGTAGAATGTCCGGGGTACAACGTATGGTAGAATATCCGGAGGTACTACGTAATGTCCGGGGTACAACGTATGGTAGAATATCCGGAGGTACTACGTAATGTCCGGGGTACAACGTATGGTAGAATGTCCGGGGTACAACGTATGGTAGAATATCCGGAGGTACTACGTAATGTCCGGGGTACAACGTATGGTAGAATGCCCGGGGTACAACGTATGGTAGAATATCCGGAGGTACTACGTAATGTCCGGGGTACAACGTATGGTAGAATGTCCGGAGGTACTACGTAATGTCCGGGGTACAACGTATGGTAGAATATCCGGAGGTACTACGTAATGTCCGGGGTACAACGTATGGTAGAATATCCGGAGGTACTACGTAATGTCCGGGGTACAACGTATGGTAGAATGTCCGGAGGTACTACGTAATGTCCGGGGTACAACGTATGGTAGAATGTCCGGGGTACAACGTATGGTAGAATATCCGGAGGTACTACGTAATGTCCGGGGTACAACGTATGGTAGAATATCCGGAGGTACTACGTAATGTCCGGGGTACAACGTATGGTAGAATTTCCGGGGTACTACGTAATGTCCGGGGTACAACGTATGGTAGAATGCCCGGGGTACTACGTATGGTAGAATGCCCGGGGTACAACGTATGGTAGAATATCCGGGGTACAACGTATGGTAGAATGCCCGGGGTACAACGTATGGTAGAATATCCGGGGTACAACGTATGGTAGAATGCCCGGGGTACAACGTATGGTAGAATATCCGGAGGTACTACGTATGGTAGAATGCCCGGGGTACAACGTATGGTAGAATATCCGGGGTACAACGTATGGTAGAATGCCCGGGGTACAACGTATGGTAGAATTTCCGGGGTACTACGTAATGTCCGGGGTACAACGTATGGTAGAATGTCCGGGGTACAACGTATGGTAGAATATCCGGAGGTACTACGTAATGTCCGGGGTACAACGTATGGTAGAATGCCCGGGGTACAACGTATGGTAGAATATCCGGAGGTACTACGTAATGTCCGGGGTACAACGTATGGTAGAATTTCCGGGGTACTACGTAATGTCCGGGGTACTACGTATGGTAGAATGCCCGGGGTACAACGTATGGTAGAATATCCGGGGTACAACGTATGGTAGAATGCCCGGGGTACAACGTATGGTAGAATTTCCGGGGTACTACGTAATGTCCGGGGTACAACGTATGGTAGAATGTCCGGGGTACAACGTATGGTAGAATATCCGGAGGTACTACGTAATGTCCGGGGTACAACGTATGGTAGAATGCCCGGGGTACAACGTATGGTAGAATATCCGGAGGTACTACGTAATGTCCGGGGTACAACGTATGGTAGAATTTCCGGGGTACTACGTAATGTCCGGGGTACAACGTATGGTAGAATATCCGGAGGTACTACGTAATGTCCGGGGTACAACGTATGGTAGAATTTCCGGGGTACTACGTAATGTCCGGGGTACAACGTATGGTAGAATATCCGGAGGTACTACGTAATGTCCGGGGTACAACGTATGGTAGAATTTCCGGGGTACTACGTAATGTCCGGGGTACAACGTATGGTAGAATGCCCGGGGTACAACGTATGGTAGAATATCCGGAGGTACTACGTAATGTCCGGGGTACAACGTATGGTAGAATTTCCGGGGTACTACGTAATGTCCGGGGTACAACGTATGGTAGAATGTCCGGGGTACAACGTATGGTAGAATATCCGGAGGTACTACGTAATGTCCGGGGTACAACGTATGGTAGAATTTCCGGGGTACTACGTAATGTCCGGGGTACAACGTATGGTAGAATATCCGGAGGTACTACGTAATGTCCGGGGTACAACGTATGGTAGAATGTCCGGGGTACAACGTAATGTCCGGGGTACAACGTATGGTAGAATATCCGGAGGTACTACGTAATGTCCGGGGTACAACGTATGGTAGAATTTCCGGGGTACAACGTAATGTCCGGGGTACAACGTATGGTAGAATATCCGGAGGTACTACGTAATGTCCGGGGTACAACGTATGGTAGAATGTCCGGGGTACTACGTATGGTAGAATGTCCGGGGTACAACGTATGGTAGAATGTCCGGGGTACAACGTATGGTAGAATGTCCGGAGGTACTACGTAATGTTCGGGGTACAACGTATGGTAGAATGCCCGGGGTACAACGTATGGCTAGAGGGGTGGGGGGGGGGGGACATAACCCCATGTAGGATCTAATTCGAAACGGTAAAACACGAAGATCTTATTTACCTCAACATTTTCGGTGATTTCGAACAGATTCAGAAACGCTTGATAATCAACAAAGTTCCTATGTTCGGGATCCAGAAGGGTGCAGAGATTTCGGAATTGTTCGTCAGACAACCGGAAACAGAAACTCTCAACTATGTTGCGTAATTCCTTTCGGGTTATTTTACCGTCTCGATCCTGTTAAAATATACGAGAAAGTAACAGAAAGTAATTCACACTATACAGAATCAACATCGAATCGATTTAATAAATTGGTATATATCCAATTTAATACTTTCACTTACATTATCGAATGAGAGAAAGGCTTGTTTAATGCTAGAGAAACCACTAGCGACGTGTTTATTCAAGAGATCTAGGATTTCTATGACTCCCATGTTGTCAGTGTTGTCTCCTCTAATGGGGTTCACTCTGTAATACAATGCATTACTACAATATTATAAATAATAACAAACGAACATGCGAAGACTATGTCCTAATACTCGGTCCTCCCAATCCCACAACATGTTCATTTACTAAACTCACTCACACATTTGTTGTTTTTCTCTTTCTACCTGAGCGACGGTTTTATCGGTAATGTCATCCCGTTACATTCTCCTACCTGTGCGACGGTTTTATCGGCAATGTCATCCCGTTACATTCTCCTACCTGTGCGACGGTTTTATCGGTAATGTCATCCCGTTACATTCTCCTACCTGTGCGACGGTTTTATCGGTAATGTCATCCCGTTACATTCTCCTACCTGTGCGACGGTTTTATCGGCAATGTCATCCCGTTACATTCTCCTACCTGTGCGACGGTTTTATCGGTAATGTTAATGTCATCCCGTTACATTCTCCTACCTGAGCGACGGTTTTATCGGTAATGTCATCCCGTTACATTCTCCTACCTGTGCGACGGTTTTATCGGTAATGTCATCCCGTTACATTCTCCTACCTGTGCGACGGTTTTATCGGTAATGTCATCCCGTTACATTCTCCTACCTGTGCGACGGTTTTATCGGTAATGTCATCCCGTTACATTCTCCTACCTGTGCGACGGTTTTATCGGTAATGTCATCCCGTTACATTCTCCTACCTGTGCGACGGTTTTATCGGTAATGTCATCCCGTTACATTCTCCTACCTGTGCGACGGTTTTATCGGCAATGTCATCCCGTTACATTCTCCTACCTGTGCGACGGTTTTATCGGTAATGTCATCCCGTTACATTCTCCTACCTGTGCGACGGTTTTATCGACAATGTCATCCCGTTACATTCTCCTACCTGTGCGACGGTTTTATCGGCAATGTCATCCCGTTACATTCTCCTACCTGTGCGACGGTTTTATCGGTAATGTCATCCCGTTACATTCTCCTACCTGTGCGACGGTTTTATCGGTAATGTCATCCCGTTACATTCTCCTACCTGTGCGACGGTTTTATCGGTAATGTCATCCCGTTACATTATCCTACCTGTGCGACGGTTTTATCGGTAATGTCATCCCGTTACATTCTCCTACCTGTGCGACGGTTTTATCGGTAATGTCATCCCGTTACATTCTCCTACCTGTGCGACGGTTTTATCGGTAATGTCATCCCGTTACATTCTCCTACCTGTGCGACGGTTTTATCGGTAATGTCATCCCGTTACATTCTCCTACCTGTGCGACGGTTTTATCGGTAATGTCATCCCGTTACATTCTCCTACCTGTGCGACGGTTTTATCGGTAATGTCATCCCGTTACATTCTCCTACCTGTGCGACGGTTTTATCGGTAATGTCATCCCGTTACATTCTCCTACCTGTGCGACGGTTTTATCGGTAATGTCATCCCGTTACATTCTCCTACCTGTGCGACGGTTTTATCGGTAATGTCATCCCGTTACATTCTCCTACCTGTGCGACGGTTTTATCGGTAATGTCATCCCGTTACATTCTCCTACCCGAGCGACGGTTTTATCGGTAATGTTAATGTCATCCCGTTACATTCTCCTACCTGTGCGACGGTTTTATCGGTAATGTCATCCCGTTACATTCTCCTACCTGTGCGACGGTTTTATCGGTAATGTCATCCCGTTACATTCTCCTACCTGTGCGACGGTTTTATCGGTAATGTCATCCCGTTACATTCTCCTACCTGTGCGACGGTTTTATCGGTAATGTCATCCCGTTACATTCTCCTACCTGTGCGACGGTTTTAACGGTAATGTCATCCCGTTACATTCTCCTACCTGTGCGACGGTTTTATCGGTAATGTCATCCCGTTACATTCTCCTACCTGTGCGACGGTTTTATCGGTAATGTCATCCCGTTACATTCTCCTACCTGTGCGACGGTTTTATCGGTAATGTTAATGTCATCCCGTTACATTCTCCTACCTGTGCGACGGTTTTATCGGTAATGTCATCCCGTTACATTCTCCTACCTGTGCGACGGTTTTATCTGTAATGTCATCCCGTTACATTCACCTACCTGTGCGACGGTTTTATCGGTAATGTCATCCCGTTACATTCTCCTACCTGTGCGACGGTTTTATCGGTAATGTCATCCCGTTACATTCTCCTACCTGTGCGACGGTTTTATCGGTAATGTCATCCCGTTACATTCTCCTACCTGTGCGACGGTTTTATCGGTAATGTCATCCCGTTACATTCTCCTACCTGTGCGACGGTTTTATCGGTAATGTCATCCCGTTACATTCTCCTACCTGTGCGACGGTTTTATCGGTAATGTCATCCCGTTACATTCTCCTACCTGTGCGACGGTTTTATCGGTAATGTCATCCCGTTACATTCTCCTACCTGTGCGACGGTTTTATCGGTAATGTCATCCCGTTACATTCTCCTACCTGTGCGACGGTTTTATCGGTAATGTCATCCCGTTACATTCTCCTACCTGTGCGACGGTTTTATCGGTAATGTCATCCCGTTACATTCTCCTACCTGTGCGACGGTTTTATCGGTAATGTCATCCCGTTACATTCTCCTACCTGTGCGACGGTTTTATCGGTAATGTCATCCCGTTACATTCTCCTACCTGTGCGACGGTTTTATCGGTAATGTCATCCCGTTACATTCTCCTACCTGTGCGACGGTTTTATCGGTAATGTCATCCCGTTACATTCTCCTACCTGTGCGACGGTTTTATCGGTAATGTCATCCCGTTACATTCTCCTACCTGTGCGACGGTTTTATCGGTAATGTCATCCCGTTACATTCTCCTACCTGTGCGACGGTTTTATCGGTAATGTCATCCCGTTACATTCACCTACCTGTGCGACGGTTTTATCGGTAATGTCATCCCGTTACATTCTCCTACCTGTGCGACGGTTTTATCGGTAATGTCATCCCGTTACATTCTCCTACCTGTGCGACGGTTTTATCGGTAATGTTAATGTCATCCCGTTACATTCTCCTACCTGAGCGACGGTTTTATCAGTAATATCATCCCGTTACATTCTCCTACCTGTGCGACGGTTTTATCGGTAATGTCATCCCGTTACATTCTCCTACCTGTGCGACGGTTTTATCGGTAATGTCATCCCGTTACATTCTCCTACCTGTGCGACGGTTTTATCGGTAATGTCATCCCGTTACATTCTCCTACCTGTGCGACGGTTTTATCGGTAATGTCATCCCGTTACATTCTCCTACCTGTGCGACGGTTTTATCGGCAATGTCATCCCGTTACATTCTCCTACCTGTGCGACGGTTTTATCGGTAATGTCATCCCGTTACATTCTCCTACCTGTGCGACGGTTTTATCGACAATGTCATCCCGTTACATTCTCCTACCTGTGCGACGGTTTTATCGGCAATGTCATCCCGTTACATTCTCCTACCTGTGCGACGGTTTTATCGGTAATGTCATCCCGTTACATTCTCCTACCTGTGCGACGGTTTTATCGGTAATGTCATCCCGTTACATTCTCCTACCTGTGCGACGGTTTTATCGGTAATGTCATCCCGTTACATTATCCTACCTGTGCGACGGTTTTATCGGTAATGTCATCCCGTTACATTCTCCTACCTGTGCGACGGTTTTATCGGTAATGTCATCCCGTTACATTCTCCTACCTGTGCGACGGTTTTATCGGTAATGTCATCCCGTTACATTCTCCTACCTGTGCGACGGTTTTATCGGTAATGTCATCCCGTTACATTCTCCTACCTGTGCGACGGTTTTATCGGTAATGTCATCCCGTTACATTCTCCTACCTGTGCGACGGTTTTATCGGTAATGTCATCCCGTTACATTCTCCTACCTGTGCGACGGTTTTATCGGTAATGTCATCCCGTTACATTCTCCTACCCGAGCGACGGTTTTATCGGTAATGTTAATGTCATCCCGTTACATTCTCCTACCTGTGCGACGGTTTTATCGGTAATGTCATCCCGTTACATTCTCCTACCTGTGCGACGGTTTTATCGGTAATGTCATCCCGTTACATTCTCCTACCTGTGCGACGGTTTTATCGGTAATGTCATCCCGTTACATTCTCCTACCTGTGCGACGGTTTTATCGGTAATGTCATCCCGTTACATTCTCCTACCTGTGCGACGGTTTTATCGGTAATGTTAATGTCATCCCGTTACATTCTCCTACCTGTGCGACGGTTTTATCGGAAATGTCATCCCGTTACATTCTCCTACCTGTGCTACGGTTTTATCTGTAATGTCATCCCGTTACATTCTCCTACCTGTGCGACGGTTTTATCGGTAATGTCATCCCGTTACATTCTCCTACCTGTGCGACGGTTTTATCTGTAATGTCATCCCGTTACATTCTCCTACCTGTGCGACGGTTTTATCGGTAAGGTCATCCCATTACATTCTCCTACCTGTGCGACGGTTTTATCTGTAATGTCATCCCGTTACATTCACCTACCTGTGCGACGGTTTTATCGGTAATGTCATCCCGTTACATTCTCCTACCTGTGCGACGGTTTTATCGGTAATGTCATCCCGTTACATTCTCCTACCTGTGCGACGGTTTTATCGGTAATGTCATCCCGTTACATTCTCCTACCTGTGCGACGGTTTTATCGGTAATGTCATCCCGTTACATTCCCCTACCTGTGCGACGGTTTTATCGGTAATGTCATCCCGTTACATTCTCCTACCTGTGCGACGGTTTTATCGGTAATGTCATCCCGTTACATTCTCCTACCTGTGCTACGGTTTTATCTGTAATGTCATCCCGTTACATTCTCCTACCTGTGCGACGGTTTTATCGGTAATGTCATCCCGTTACATTCTCCTACCTGTGCGACGGTTTTATCTGTAATGTCATCCCGTTACATTCTCCTACCTGTGCGACGGTTTTATCGGTAATGTCATCCCGTTACATTCTCCTACCTGTGCGACGGTTTTATCTGTAATGTCATCCCGTTACATTCACCTACCTGTGCGACGGTTTTATCGGTAATGTCATCCCGTTACATTCTCCTACCTGTGCGACGGTTTTATCGGTAATGTCATCCCGTTACATTCTCCTACCTGTGCGACGGTTTTATCGGTAATGTCATCCCGTTACATTCTCCTACCTGTGCGACGGTTTTATCGGTAATGTCATCCCGTTACATTCTCCTACCTGTGCGACGGTTTTATCGGTAATGTCATCCCGTTACATTCTCCTACCTGTGCGACGGTTTTATCGGTAATGTCATCCCGTTACATTCTCCTACCTGTGCGACGGTTTTATCGGTAATGTCATCCCGTTACATTCTCCTACCTGTGCGACGGTTTTATCGGTAATGTCATCCCGTTACATTCTCCTACCTGTGCTACGGTTTTATCTGTAATGTCATCCCGTTACATTCTCCTACCTGTGCGACGGTTTTATCTGTAATGTCATCCCGTTACATTCACCTACCTGTGCGACGGTTTTATCGGTAATGTCATCCCGTTACATTCTCCTACCTGTGCGACGGTTTTATCGGTAATGTCATCCCGTTACATTCTCCTACCTGTGCGACGGTTTTATCGGTAATGTCATCCCGTTACATTCTCCTACCTGTGCGACGGTTTTATCGGTAATGTCATCCCGTTACATTCTCCTACCTGTGCGACGGTTTTATCGGTAATGTCATCCCGTTACATTCTCCTACCTGTGCGACGGTTTTATCGGTAATGTCATCCCGTTACATTCTCCTACCTGTGCGACGGTTTTATCGGTAATGTCATCCCGTTACATTCTCCTACCTGTGCGACGGTTTTATCGGCAATGTCATCCCGTTACATTCTCCTACCTGTGCGACGGTTTTATCGGTAATGTCATCCCGTTACATTCTCCTACCTGTGCGACGGTTTTATCGGTAATGTCATCCCGTTACATTCTCCTACCTGTGCGACGGTTTTATCGGCAATGTCATCCCGTTACATTCTCCTACCTGTGCGACGGTTTTATCGGTAATGTTAATGTCATCCCGTTACATTCTCCTACCTGAGCGACGGTTTTATCGGTAATGTCATCCCGTTACATTCTCCTACCTGTGCGACGGTTTTATCGGTAATGTCATCCCGTTACATTCTCCTACCTGTGCGACGGTTTTATCGGTAATGTCATCCCGTTACATTCTCCTACCTGTGCGACGGTTTTATCGGTAATGTCATCCCGTTACATTCTCCTACCTGTGCGACGGTTTTATCGGTAATGTCATCCCGTTACATTCTCCTACCTGTGCGACGGTTTTATCGGTAATGTCATCCCGTTACATTCTCCTACCTGTGCGACGGTTTTATCGGCAATGTCATCCCGTTACATTCTCCTACCTGTGCGACGGTTTTATCGGTAATGTCATCCCGTTACATTCTCCTACCTGTGCGACGGTTTTATCGACAATGTCATCCCGTTACATTCTCCTACCTGTGCGACGGTTTTATCGGCAATGTCATCCCGTTACATTCTCCTACCTGTGCGACGGTTTTATCGGTAATGTCATCCCGTTACATTCTCCTACCTGTGCGACGGTTTTATCGGTAATGTCATCCCGTTACATTCTCCTACCTGTGCGACGGTTTTATCGGTAATGTCATCCCGTTACATTATCCTACCTGTGCGACGGTTTTATCGGTAATGTCATCCCGTTACATTCTCCTACCTGTGCGACGGTTTTATCGGTAATGTCATCCCGTTACATTCTCCTACCTGTGCGACGGTTTTATCGGTAATGTCATCCCGTTACATTCTCCTACCTGTGCGACGGTTTTATCGGTAATGTCATCCCGTTACATTCTCCTACCTGTGCGACGGTTTTATCGGTAATGTCATCCCGTTACATTCTCCTACCTGTGCGACGGTTTTATCGGTAATGTCATCCCGTTACATTCTCCTACCTGTGCGACGGTTTTATCGGTAATGTCATCCCGTTACATTCTCCTACCTGTGCGACGGTTTTATCGGTAATGTCATCCCGTTACATTCTCCTACCTGTGCGACGGTTTTATCGGTAATGTCATCCCGTTACATTCTCCTACCTGTGCGACGGTTTTATCGGTAATGTCATCCCGTTACATTCTCCTACCCGAGCGACGGTTTTATCGGTAATGTTAATGTCATCCCGTTACATTCTCCTACCTGTGCGACGGTTTTATCGGTAATGTCATCCCGTTACATTCTCCTACCTGTGCGACGGTTTTATCGGTAATGTCATCCCGTTACATTCTCCTACCTGTGCGACGGTTTTATCGGTAATGTCATCCCGTTACATTCTCCTACCTGTGCGACGGTTTTATCGGTAATGTCATCCCGTTACATTCTCCTACCTGTGCGACGGTTTTATCGGTAATGTCATCCCGTTACATTCTCCTACCTGTGCGACGGTTTTATCGGTAATGTCATCCCGTTACATTCTCCTACCTGTGCGACGGTTTTATCGGTAATGTCATCCCGTTACATTCTCCTACCTGTGCGACGGTTTTATCGGTAATGTTAATGTCATCCCGTTACATTCTCCTACCTGTGCGACGGTTTTATCGGTAATGTCATCCCGTTACATTCTCCTACCTGTGCGACGGTTTTATCTGTAATGTCATCCCGTTACATTCACCTACCTGTGCGACGGTTTTATCGGTAATGTCATCCCGTTACATTCTCCTACCTGTGCGACGGTTTTATCGGTAATGTCATCCCGTTACATTCTCCTACCTGTGCGACGGTTTTATCGGTAATGTCATCCCGTTACATTCTCCTACCTGTGCGACGGTTTTATCGGTAATGTCATCCCGTTACATTCTCCTACCTGTGCGACGGTTTTATCGGTAATGTCATCCCGTTACATTCTCCTACCTGTGCGACGGTTTTATCGGTAATGTCATCCCGTTACATTCTCCTACCTGTGCGACGGTTTTATCGGTAATGTCATCCCGTTACATTCTCCTACCTGTGCGACGGTTTTATCGGTAATGTCATCCCGTTACATTCTCCTACCTGTGCGACGGTTTTATCGGTAATGTCATCCCGTTACATTCTCCTACCTGTGCGACGGTTTTATCGGTAATGTCATCCCGTTACATTCTCCTACCTGTGCGACGGTTTTATCGGTAATGTCATCCCGTTACATTCTCCTACCTGTGCGACGGTTTTATCGGTAATGTCATCCCGTTACATTCTCCTACCTGTGCGACGGTTTTATCGGTAATGTCATCCCGTTACATTCTCCTACCTGTGCGACGGTTTTATCGGTAATGTCATCCCGTTACATTCTCCTACCTGTGCGACGGTTTTATCGGTAATGTCATCCCGTTACATTCTCCTACCTGTGCGACGGTTTTATCGGTAATGTCATCCCGTTACATTCTCCTACCTGTGCGACGGTTTTATCGGTAATGTCATCCCGTTACATTCACCTACCTGTGCGACGGTTTTATCGGTAATGTCATCCCGTTACATTCTCCTACCTGTGCGACGGTTTTATCGGTAATGTCATCCCGTTACATTCTCCTACCTGTGCGACGGTTTTATCGGTAATGTTAATGTCATCCCGTTACATTCTCCTACCTGAGCGACGGTTTTATCGGTAATGTCATCCCGTTACATTCTCCTACCTGTGCGACGGTTTTATCGGTAATGTCATCCCGTTACATTCTCCTACCTGTGCGACGGTTTTATCGGTAATGTCATCCCGTTACATTCTCCTACCTGTGCGACGGTTTTATCGGTAATGTCATCCCGTTACATTCTCCTACCTGTGCGACGGTTTTATCGGTAATGTCATCCCGTTACATTCTCCTACCTGTGCGACGGTTTTATCGGCAATGTCATCCCGTTACATTCTCCTACCTGTGCGACGGTTTTATCGGTAATGTCATCCCGTTACATTCTCCTACCTGTGCGACGGTTTTATCGACAATGTCATCCCGTTACATTCTCCTACCTGTGCGACGGTTTTATCGGCAATGTCATCCCGTTACATTCTCCTACCTGTGCGACGGTTTTATCGGTAATGTCATCCCGTTACATTCTCCTACCTGTGCGACGGTTTTATCGGTAATGTCATCCCGTTACATTCTCCTACCTGTGCGACGGTTTTATCGGTAATGTCATCCCGTTACATTATCCTACCTGTGCGACGGTTTTATCGGTAATGTCATCCCGTTACATTCTCCTACCTGTGCGACGGTTTTATCGGTAATGTCATCCCGTTACATTCTCCTACCTGTGCGACGGTTTTATCGGTAATGTCATCCCGTTACATTCTCCTACCTGTGCGACGGTTTTATCGGTAATGTCATCCCGTTACATTCTCCTACCTGTGCGACGGTTTTATCGGTAATGTCATCCCGTTACATTCTCCTACCTGTGCGACGGTTTTATCGGTAATGTCATCCCGTTACATTCTCCTACCTGTGCGACGGTTTTATCGGTAATGTCATCCCGTTACATTCTCCTACCCGAGCGACGGTTTTATCGGTAATGTTAATGTCATCCCGTTACATTCTCCTACCTGTGCGACGGTTTTATCGGTAATGTCATCCCGTTACATTCTCCTACCTGTGCGACGGTTTTATCGGTAATGTCATCCCGTTACATTCTCCTACCTGTGCGACGGTTTTATCGGTAATGTCATCCCGTTACATTCTCCTACCTGTGCGACGGTTTTATCGGTAATGTCATCCCGTTACATTCTCCTACCTGTGCGACGGTTTTATCGGTAATGTTAATGTCATCCCGTTACATTCTCCTACCTGTGCGACGGTTTTATCGGAAATGTCATCCCGTTACATTCTCCTACCTGTGCTACGGTTTTATCTGTAATGTCATCCCGTTACATTCTCCTACCTGTGCGACGGTTTTATCGGTAATGTCATCCCGTTACATTCTCCTACCTGTGCGACGGTTTTATCTGTAATGTCATCCCGTTACATTCTCCTACCTGTGCGACGGTTTTATCGGTAATGTCATCCCATTACATTCTCCTACCTGTGCGACGGTTTTATCTGTAATGTCATCCCGTTACATTCACCTACCTGTGCGACGGTTTTATCGGTAATGTCATCCCGTTACATTCTCCTACCTGTGCGACGGTTTTATCGGTAATGTCATCCCGTTACATTCTCCTACCTGTGCGACGGTTTTATCGGTAATGTCATCCCGTTACATTCTCCTACCTGTGCGACGGTTTTATCGGTAATGTCATCCCGTTACATTCTCCTACCTGTGCGACGGTTTTATCGGTAATGTCATCCCGTTACATTCTCCTACCTGTGCGACGGTTTTATCGGTAATGTCATCCCGTTACATTCTCCTACCTGTGCTACGGTTTTATCTGTAATGTCATCCCGTTACATTCTCCTACCTGTGCGACGGTTTTATCGGTAATGTCATCCCGTTACATTCTCCTACCTGTGCGACGGTTTTATCTGTAATGTCATCCCGTTACATTCTCCTACCTGTGCGACGGTTTTATCGGTAATGTCATCCCGTTACATTCTCCTACCTGTGCGACGGTTTTATCTGTAATGTCATCCCGTTACATTCACCTACCTGTGCGACGGTTTTATCGGTAATGTCATCCCGTTACATTCTCCTACCTGTGCGACGGTTTTATCGGTAATGTCATCCCGTTACATTCTCCTACCTGTGCGACGGTTTTATCGGTAATGTCATCCCGTTACATTCTCCTACCTGTGCGACGGTTTTATCGGTAATGTCATCCCGTTACATTCTCCTACCTGTGCGACGGTTTTATCGGTAATGTCATCCCGTTACATTCTCCTACCTGTGCGACGGTTTTATCGGTAATGTCATCCCGTTACATTCTCCTACCTGTGCGACGGTTTTATCGGTAATGTCATCCCGTTACATTCTCCTACCTGTGCGACGGTTTTATCGGTAATGTCATCCCGTTACATTCTCCTACCTGTGCGACGGTTTTATCGGTAATGTCATCCCGTTACATTCTCCTACCTGTGCGACGGTTTTATCGGTAATGTCATCCCGTTACATTCTCCTACCTGTGCGACGGTTTTATCGGTAATGTCATCCCGTTACATTCTCCTACCTGTGCGACGGTTTTATCGGTAATGTCATCCCGTTACATTCTCCTACCTGTGCGACGGTTTTATCGGTAATGTCATCCCGTTACATTCTCCTACCTGTGCGACGGTTTTATCGGTAATGTCATCCCGTTACATTCTCCTACCTGTGCGACGGTTTTATCGGTAATGTCATCCCGTTACATTCTCCTACCTGTGCGACGGTTTTATCGGTAATGTCATCCCGTTACATTCTCCTACCTGTGCGACGGTTTTATCGGTAATGTCATCCCGTTACATTCTCCTACCTGTGCGACGGTTTTATCGGTAATGTCATCCCGTTACATTCTCCTACCTGTGCGACGGTTTTATCGGCAATGTCATCCCGTTACATTCTCCTACCTGTGCGACGGTTTTATCGGTAATGTCATCCCGTTACATTCTCCTACCTGTGCGACGGTTTTATCGGTAATGTCATCCCGTTACATTCTCCTACCTGTGCGACGGTTTTATCGGTAATGTCATCCCGTTACATTCTCCTACCTGTGCGACGGTTTTATCGGTAATGTCATCCCGTTACATTCTCCTACCTG